>CAWYPN010000414.1:0-90918 GCA_963966035.1 Acleris laterana
AACTAATCATTTGGAAGCTAAGATGCCGCATACAGATAGACCGATACACAGATACACACATATAACAGCCTTTTTGTTTACGTCAGTGGTTTAAAAATGTCCTAATAGAGTCGGTTGTTCATCTTTGAGCACCCTGTATATTTCAATTCAAAAGCAACAGTCCTTAATAAATAAAAATTACCTATCTGGCAATCGCGCAAATGGCCAAGAAGGCTCAAATGTGTCCAACAACAGTCTCTTTTATCGACGCCGTAAATCACTCGTAACAATTTTCTCATGCTCAGAAATTTTGGAATAAAAAATCAGAAGTCGTAACTTTTCTGCCGCGAACTCATAAGTAATTTACCATGACGCTGTCTTCTGGTTTGTTCAAAAGAGGTTGAATAAACTTCGCTGAGTTAATGTGGGGTTGTTTTTAAAGTGGATATACCTATACTCTGATTATTCTAAGGGGTCTTCGAACTTTTTGACTCTAGGGCCACACTGCACTTAATATAAATTCGTGCGGGCCAAGACTTTGTTTCAATGGTTGGTCAATAGTAAGTATTGCCCGGTGATACATTATCATTAGTTAAGTAGTCTTAGTGTTCAAGGGGTACCTAGATAACGCATAAGAAATGGACTTAGTGTTGATGATGTTCGTGAGTGGCTATGATTATGCTCAATTACCATGAGGGGCGGGTTTTATAAAACTAATTAGGGGAAGATGTGGGTGGCTTCGTACAAAGGGAGCATTCGTACAGTGGTCATATCTCGACTATCCATCATGTTAAAGCGTTCATATTTATATGCGTGACTGCCGCTCATATGCATAGGCTACCCTCAAAAACTGATGGCAGTGCAGCAGCAAATTTCGCCAGAAATAATTAATATGTGTTTCCGCGACCCGAAAGTAATTTTTGGTTCTCCTTTCAATGCGTCTGTCTCTAATAAGTTTTACTTGAATTAGAAAAAATATTGTTGTACAGTTGGTAATTAGATCCTTGAGACTAATATGTAAACAATTGGGATTACTTTAACGGTTATTCTCTATTTTGATTATGTTTCTGATCGTTTTGGTTGTACAATTCCCATTTTTTGAGAAAACCATTATATCTCGGCAAAGTGGCTTTGTATTAAAACTGAAATACAAAATGATTAAAGCCAAATAAGTGGATGATGAAGTAGCATTCATCTCATATTGAAAAAGCGTTCGTTTTTTTTTTACTAGGCTAAGAGTAAAAAGTGTACGAAGCCACCCCATCTTCCCCTACTAGTTAATAATTCAGGAATTTAAATAATTAATCACCTATTTTTAAATACATCACTTGTGAGTACAGTAAGTGATAACACGGCTGTCGCAGGCATCATCTTATGATTAACCAGACTATTATATGGAGCTCGATTTATAATATGATAGTATTTTAAGTTTCAAATTACTTATGGATAAGACCAAACAACTATACTGAGTGGGATTTCATTAATTTTAATTTATTGACTCAAATTCCAAGTAGTATGCAAAATATTTTGCTAAAACATCAGATTTTATTGCAATGACAGTAATTTTGTTTTCTTGAAAACGATCAACTTCTATAAAAATGCATGTTTATCTGAGGATTTTGTTGAAACAAAACTGTTTTTAAATCAGCATTATCATATCACGCCCACTCCTGCCAGGTTGTGGCAACTTACTATCCTTTTCTTCGACGCATCATAGCATATACCTACTGCTGTACTAAATACCAAAGAAGGGGAGATAGGTACTTAACCATCTCGAGTTTGATGTTTCGTTTGTTCAAAATTTTCATTTGTCTGTTTTTTTATTTGTAACCGTTTAACCTTCCTGGATTATTGTTGTTAAACTAACCTCAAAAAAAAAGTTAACGCGTTCGGAAAAAAAAAATCGGACGTTTGAAAATTTCGGACAAACGAACTAACGGACAAATTTCGAAACGTTGATAGATTACCAAAGAAGGCGCCTAACCGCAATGTAGTAGCCAAAGCACTATGTACTTTATTGGAAACAACATTCAATTTCAAATGCTTACACTATTACTATGCCGTTGGCGGCCTTCTTCCGGCAGTATCGTAGTCGAGTCAGAAATATTCCAGAATATTATTCCTATTTCTGGTTCCCGTGTTGCTGTCAAACCTTTATCATTTCCAAACTTAGTAGCCCTTAGGGATTTCGGTGAATCAACTGAGCCTATTCGTCTATTGGTGTAAAAACTTATAAAAA
The DNA here is from genome assembly GCA_963966035.1 of Acleris laterana. Classification (NCBI taxonomy): domain Eukaryota; kingdom Metazoa; phylum Arthropoda; class Insecta; order Lepidoptera; family Tortricidae; genus Acleris; species Acleris laterana. Next base: position 2,219 of record CAWYPN010000414.1, read on the forward strand.
AAATACCCTTCGTTAAGAAGCTTTAATTTTAACTGTAAAGTCAAAAACAAGATTTTTCTCTTGTAAGTATCGTAGTCTGTTGTAAGAAATACTAGTGATAATTGACTGAAGTTATTAACCGTTTAATCCGCCATTTTGTTTTTGTTTATTAAATTAATGTACACAGTGACACTCGCGACGTTAAAATGAATCTAACGACAACGACAAAGAGAGTTTATCGAAATCGGGCCATCCGTTCAGCCTCTAGCAGGGAACAAAGATCCATTCATACATACCTACTCGTAAAAACTGGTGAAAACATTACCCTCCTTCTTTAGTCGGGTAAAATAAAATGTTCAGGACTGACGTAAGTAAGATGTTATGAAAGATTTATTCTGACTTAAAAAGAAGGAGAAAGTTCTCAATTTGACTGTATGATTTTTTTTATCATACCTATGTCCTACTTTTGCCTAATGCATTCTACCTAGCCTTTGGCCGGTTAGAAATAATAGTATTGGCCAATGGTTAATAGCTATAATTATGTATTATATATGTGAAAAAACACACACCATTTATTGAAGAAGCGTCTATAATTTCACCATCAAGCCATGTTAAAATGTAGTAAAAAAATTCTTATAAATGTAGTGAATAATGCTTTCCCATCGTTTTTTGTCGGATTAGTTTGTATTTATCTAGTTTTCTCAATTAGCTTCAGTACCCATCAATAAGCCAACTGAGAAAGCTAGATAAATACGAAGTTATCCGACCAAAAACAATCGGAAGGGATTATTCTCTTTATCTGTACCCGTTCTTCCTTAATTTTGACGTTACCCGTTCTTCAAATTATCAATTATCATACTTGCACGCTGCAGAGCACGCCGAAAAATGCCCTAACTGTTTTGTAAGAGTTCAAAACAGTCTTATTTACGTTTTTGACAAAAACCATATTGATTTAAGTTTTATTTTTCACCGATTGCCTTTTTTGCACAAGTTTTTGGTTATTAGAACCAAACAAACGATTCTAAACTACAAATTATGTAGGTTATATGGTGAATCTGCTTACTGTTAGTAAAGCGGATATCCTGCTTCAGAGTTTCTGACTCCATCATACCTGCTTTTAATTTTAATTTATTATTGCGCTTATTACATTGTGGATATGACTAAAATAGAGGCATTATATTTCTATATCTTGGGGTTGGCAACGCATTTGGCGGCCTGTATTAATAAACTAATCTCAACTCTAATGCTCGTCTCGAGATGTGTCAAAAATGACAGTGTTCTATGGTTTGACGTTTACTGTGACGTATCTTGTGACGAGCATCTCAGCCAAGATGACTTTATTAATACGGCCCTTAGGATTGCAGTCTTGAAACTGCAAATGTTTATGGGCCTTAGATCCTAGATACCTCCATATTTTTTTTTATTAAATAGCCAATAACAGAAACATAATTGACAAATGACTTGTAAAATTTGAACTTAACATTAAACCAAACATTAACAAACATAAAAGCTTGAAAAAAAATGTCGTTCATCCTACAAACATTGGTAAGCGGTGTCACGCGGTATTCACGCAAGTTTTAATTGGATCCTTTAGAAGAACTCGTCGCATAATGGCGTCGCGAATTCTCCCGAATGCCTGACGGGGAATGAAATACGTATCTGTACAGACGCCATATTGCCTTAGGGTTCATTCATTTCCCCGGACCTTTGACTGATTATTCATGGGAACTGCACGAACGTTTCACCGTTTATTGTGTTATTCATTCCTCGTAAGTACTATATGAATGTACTCTCGTATTGATAGGTACAAAGGAATCCTTTATTGTTATATTTACACGGACTTAAAAAAAATATGGACGTAGCGTTGCACTAAATAGGTGTGAAGCATGCAAGGTCGGCACTTACCGCACGCACACAGCTACATTAGGTAAGACAATGCCACAGCACGAGTGACAGTTTAAGTGTGTGCGTTTGCACACACACAAAGAGCCATTTTGCATGCTTCACTCATAATTAGACAAGGTTACGTCCCTATTAGATCAGTGTATATTGACAAATTGTCCGTAATTAAAACTACCCTTTGTCTCGGGGTATAACTATCTCTGACGTCTGACGTCATATACCTGTTTAACTTTATTTTTGCCAAAAATGAGAAATATCCAATATCAACCGTTCTTGGTATTTGACCCCTGACGCAATCATCTACGTATCTCTGAATATGTGTGTTACGGATGTAAACGAATGGTAGGAAGTGGTCCACCAGTTTTGACAAAAGTTTCTGTGAGATCTAATTATCGTTAAGGTTGACACTTGTCACTGTCATAATATTATTGCAAGGGAAAATCAAACTTTTAGTATTGTGACGTGCAAATGAACTTCAACTGTAAGGTGGTAGACCACTATTTTGGCTGACTCTACGAATAGGAGCGTTCTTGAAATTAACAACAGGAACTTTGTTTAAACGTGAATTGAAACAATCATGCTTATAGAGGTTTTTCTCAAAAGCATAAGATCAGGCGGGGCTTTGCCTATTGCAAATACTATTTCTAATCTTCCTTGCAAGATTTGACCCGTACATACTTACATACCTACATACATTGCAAGTTAATAAAAAACTTGTAAAGAGTTTTACGCGATTAAATTCGTGTGAATTATTTAATTACTCGTACTAAGTTAGTTTAAAAGGAATAAATAAGCAGAGCTGGCATTCAGCTTGAAAAACGATGATAATGGTCTTGATATGTAAAATGTAAAAGAAACAAATTTATTTCATTGTTTGAATACTCGTGTAAATATCAGGAGTTTTTATAATTTAATAAAGCTTCTTAGTATGTAAACATTTTTCCCTCTAAGGCAAAACCTGTGCGAACAAAACCCTAGACTTCTTTTCAAAGAAGCCGTCAAATAACGTTCTGAATAATTAACTTTTTACGAGACCCTCCGTCCTATTAGTTAAATCGAAACTAAAGACCCAGGGACAGATTGGATTTCGTCAATTAAGTAGAGCTTTTCTTTCCTTAACAATTTAGCCTTTTTCTTGGGACATTTGTTTGAACAAAGTTTCGGCCGATCAGGGGTCCTCACTTTGACAAGGATTTAAGGAATCAATTGTAATGGCGACGTTTCTCCATCCGTCTTCTTTAATAGGTTAAATACATAGTTTTTGACACTTGTTCCCATTACATTACAAAAGGGTCGTCTCGTATACTTTTTGATAGTCTGAATACATACTGGCTTAATACCAAAGAGGCGGCTAGCTGCAATTTAAGCCTAAACCTGCTGTAGTGAGGCTAGAAAACTTGCTTAACACTAACGTAAGCGATTTTCGAAAACGCACAAAATGTATAGAATTGACGTAGGCGCGCGACGCGATCGTCTGACAACTTACGTCAATCCTATACATTTTTGATAACGATAACGAACGATGAATGTACCTTGTCTAGGGCCTCAGGGATGTTACGAATATCATAGTTTTCACATTCGCGAATGCACCAGTGAATACTTATATCCGGAGTGTGAATGTGCGAATGCGAAGGAATTACATGAAAAGAAAAATTTGACTAAGTGTAGGTAAGTTCGTATAACTGTCACATACTAAATACAGTAAGTGTATCATTATAGGTACTCATAAACGTTATTTTAATAGGCCATATTCATGAGAGGCATGTGAAAAGCAAAAGATGCGAATGCTTAATAGGTATGCTGCTAATTTAACCATTCCATTTTATCTTATCCATTAACCTACCGCCAAACAGCAGTGTTCGCATTGTTGTGTTCCGGTTTGGGGGTAAGACAGCCGGTGTAATGACTAGCATAGAAGCATTCCATCTTAGTCCTCAGGATTGGCAACGCATTTGCAGTCTTAGGATTGCATTGCAGTCTTGTGAGTGCGAATGTCTATGGGTCACAGTTTCCACTTACCATCAGGTGGCCTGTGTGCTCGTTTGCTTTCTCTATGCCATAAAAAAAAAATAGACACCGTGAAGGTAGTCTATACTTCGTTATTTACTTATACTGTTTACGTTCTGACACCATTGTAATGGTGGCATTACCACCATAATCTGTAAGCGATTCTTCTCTTCGCGAATTTTGCAATTGATTTGAACCCTTAAAACATATTTTCAGAAGGACCCCACTAATCTGTCTCGCGGCAGTCGCGGCGTATTCCCGAACACAATGCGTACCCACTGGGGATGTAAGGGACTCCTAACTGAGAGATAAAGCCGATCGTGGTACCATTATTGGGTAATAGCCTGATACTTATTTATAAATATTTTTGTAACATCTGTCGGTTTCTGGTTAATGGAGTAGTTTGCTAAGTTGACTGCTTTAGTGGGGCATGAGCCGTATGATTGAAAATGTGGAATGAATACATATAAAGTTGGTACTAAAAATGAAATGTTAAAGACTAAATACTAGACTAGAATTTATGAACGTGTTATGTTTTATTAATGAATAAGTAAAGTAATCAGTAATGCAGAGAGGAAGGTGTTTAAATGTAATGAAATAAATAAATTTAATTTAAGACTGCGCCGAGCGTGCGCCGGAAGTACCTACAGTGGCGCCCTCATTACTATTATTGTGTTTTCTAATAAACTAAAGTATTTTCTTGTAATTGGTTGGTAGGCTTTTGTACTACAAATGAAAATACCACTTATAGGGTATATCACATAGTTTAATAACAATTCATCTTCGAGTTATCAACTTAACGGAAAAAAGTGGCCACCTTTTCCCGTTAAGCTGACTACTCAAAGGGTAATTGTTATTAAAGTTTGTTACGTATCCCATAAATTGTGTTTTTACTTGCGCTACAAAACGTTTCGTCTGATTGCAAGGAAATTCTTTGGTTAATTAGAAAACACACTAATACTAATTAGGGCGCCACTGGACGCTCGACGTTTGCTCGGTGCAGTCTTAAACAACAACAATTTCGACGATTTCAAATGTTACCATAAAAAGCATTTTTAAAACATTTGTAAACTTCTGGAAATGTTTTGCAACATACAGATTGCCAGTAGAATCAAATTATTTAAATCTCCAAATAAAGCTATGCATACCTATATTAAAACCGAAGCGGAAAACGAACCCATCTATTTCCCAAGGGTCGGATACAATTACAGGCTAGCTCGCACCGAGATATTAGATTAATGGTAATGTTCTATTAGCTGTCAACTAAGCGTTGAAACCGCAATTGAGCCGCAACTTCGCTACATAGTATAAAACAAAGTCACTTCCCGCTGTCTGTCTGTCCCTATGTACCTATGCTTAGATCTTAAAAACTACGCAATGGATTCTGATGCGTTTTTTTTAATAGATAGAGTGATTCAAAAGGAAGGTTTTTATGTATAATAAATTCTGTTTTATGTATGGTGGTTATGGTGTTAAAGAAAACTCACATAAACCGAAGCGAAGCGAGGGCGGGTCGCTAGTCTAGACTAAAATTAGATAACTGATTAAAGCACCGCCGAGCATGGCTTTTAAATGGATTTTAAATGAGATTGGAGCTCTCTTTACTATTCGGCAAACCCTAATTGCTGTTGACATGTTATCATATTGTCATACCAGGAATCGAACCCGGGACCGCCAGCTTCGTAGGCAGGGCTGCCGCTGCATCAGAATGCTTCAACTCGAGTTACAGCGTTTTGTGTTTGCATCAAACGATCCCTCATGAGTGCTTCTATCATGCCGAAATAAGATCTTTTAAAAATATGTTCTAGTTCAGGCAATAGAAAACTGTCAAAACACGGTAACTCTGCATAAGACTATCCATATCATCATGACTCATCAAAATCGTTTATGCCGTTTGATCACAACAATACGCTTTAAGTAGGACTAAATCTCTCTGTACGAGGAACTGACCACTTGTAGCGTTTTGCCTACTCTGCATCAGCGTCAACTCAAGTTTTTGACTTGCAGCGTTTCGACGTTGGCCGGCAAAGGGTCAGTAATAAATTGGAGTTTTTTTTTGTGGCATAGAGAAGACAAACGAGCACACAGGCCACCTGATGGTAAATGGAAACTGCGACCCATAGACATTCGCATTCCTAAGACTGCAAAGCAATCCTAAGACTGCAAACGCGTTGCCAACACTGAGGACTAAGATGGAATGCCTCTATGCTAGTCATTTCACCGGCTGTCCCCAAACCGGAACACTACAATGCGAACACTGCTGTTTGGCGGTAGTTTAATGGATAAGATGGTGGTAGCGATCCGGACGGACCCTGCACAAGGTCCCACCCGCAAAACTCACCGCGCGTAGTCAAGTCTTGGCAAGCCATTTATAATGAGCAAAACGCAGCGAACAAATAATGAGAGAAATTATTACGACTAAGTCTTACCTACCGCGCTTTTTCCTCTCCAACCTAATATAGCCTAATTGAGAAGGCGCAGTGTTTTCGCAACTTTTTGCGACATCTGGCGCCATACGCCGTAACTCTAGCGAATTAAATTACTCTTATATTTTTGTTGCCTCTGTTGATTAGCATTTTGTAGCAATTCCCTAATGGATATTGGACAGGAGTATTTATGATGGTTGTTATTTATTTAAAACGTGTGTAATATTACGACTGAGTTATTTTCACGGCGGATACCTACGAACGGGAGCTTGGTAGTTAAAGATGGGTGCCGCACATTCAGCATCCGCACTCGCTACTATACCCTGTCCACGATAAAGAGCTAGTACTAGAAAACTTGGACAGCACGTGATTGGTCAGCGATAAGGGTGCGTGCACCGGGTGAGTTTACATGGCGGTCGAAGTCCAGTCAACATCTGACTCCTGCACAGTGCGGACGCGTTATAGTACTCTCCTTTCAATTGGTACCGGTAAAGTCCACCAATTCTTCTTTTCATTATTGTTTAATAGTTTGAATAAATGAATACAAAAGTAAATACTTATTGGATCCTTTATTATTTAACTAAACCAGAAAAATCATAAGGGATATTAAAATAAATATTTCGAGCAACGGAGCATGTAAGCCGATCATGACAGTGAGGTGCCATAGTTCACGCCCACTCTCCTCTTTTGTCCCTTTCATCTACATACAAAAGTGCAAAAGAGAGACCGCTATACTAGCTCTTTATCGTGGACAGGGTATAGTAGCCGCGTTTTGTCGTTCGATTCGCGCACACACACGGCCACTTGAACAGTCAAGGGCACCAATATGAATAGACCACAAGCAAACGTTCAAAAATATGTACGTAGACTTATTACTATGGCAATTAGGTCTATGTGTACATATTTTTATACATTTGTGCGGATATTTATTTTTACCTTGTCCTGAATTTACGAATTAAAGGCTACCCAAGGGAATTTTTACTAACAATCCTCCGAAGGAAAATTACCTTTTTTTACTTTGCGATTAATTAAGAATATAATAAAAAAATCTAATAAATAAGCTAGCAAACCAAACCATTAATGCATTGCAATATAAAACTCTTACATAACTGACTGATAAAGCGTCAGAAAACGCACACCCTAAACCGCTTGAAGTTTAAAGGGAATATGCCTCGGGTATTCTAGGCTAGAGGTGCACTAGAAAGGCTTTTTGTAAAATCGACCTTCAACGGAAAGAAACAGGGCGTAGAGTACGGGAAGCTAACTCTATGCAAACGAAGTCGAGGGCGTTCTCCAGTATCATATAAATTAGGATAGTTCAGAAAGTTAGGATGGTAGGATGGGATTGAAATGCCGTAAGTTAATTTTAATTACATACCTAGCGCTTATTAGTTTGACCTATTTAGTTGGTAACAAAGTTGGGCGTGTAAAGTTGGTGCCGATTGTGCTGTACCCTTACCATGAGTTACAATTACCTTTATACTCGCTAACGAGTCGAATGCTCTGTCCCTCACACTCTATAAGAAAACTGATTCCCTTGCCAAGATGCACCACGCTAACTAGCGTTTCTATTCGTTTAGATTTTAAACGTGATCTACCAGTAGTGATGCGATTGGTTTTGGTTTATCGCATATCGCACCGAGCATTCGAGTCGCTAGCGAGTATGGTAATTGTAACGGGTGCGCCAAAGTTCATATAAAATTGGAAACTAGATTATTGGAACTCCGAAAATGTATCTCATACAATTTTACAACCTAATGATCACCCTTCATAATCGTCATATATTGTTTTAATACTAATGATCGGAGCTTATAATCATCTGAACTTATAACGCCAATATTCATAGAACCGTACACTTTTCAGAATTTCTTAAATATCTTACGTTTCAGAATTTCTTAAATATCTTACGTTTCAGAATTTCTTAAATATCTTACGTGTAGAAGGTTAGATTTAAAAAAATCAAAAAAAAGTAACACTTTTTTGAAAAAATGGATTATGAGTTGCGATACTTATGACTTAAAAAAGTATAAACAAAAAAGTATAAGCTAAATTTTTCGGAGTAATGATGAGTATACTCACAAATCGTTATTTGTATAAAAATTCGAAAGACCAATTTTGTATGTGCCAATATGGACCCAATTGTAACTCATGGTAAGGATACTGGTAGCCGCGTGGCACTGGACGAAGCGGGGTAGTTACTAGTATTGTTATCGCTTATCTGGGTAAAATTGTTGAGAGTCAACTATTTAACGATATATGTATTTATGTTGTGAGTGCGATGATTTCATTCGTGCTACATATGAACCTCTCACAGTTTTCAGAAGCGCGTCTTATTGTTCGTAGGTATTCTATAAAGTGTTTTATATTTTAAAAAAACGCCCGTGGAGTTTGGATTTGTATGTGGGATGGGGGGCTATTTTGATGTGATGCCACAGATAACTTATACTTGTTTATTTTCTGGTTGAACTGAAACGTGGGCGCTAACAATGGGCTTAAATGGAGAGAGCTATGCTCGGAATTTCTTTGCGCGATCGAATCAGATATGAGGACATCCGCGCGTGGACCAAAGTCACCGACGTAGCCCTAAGAATTGCTAGACTTAAGTGGCAGTGCGGGACACATCGCTCACAGAACAGACAGCTATGGGGTCGAAGGCTTCTCAAGTGGCGTCTGCGTACCAGAAGACGCAGCGTGGGTAGGCCTCCAACAAGGTGGACTGACGACGTGGCTCAGGTTGCGGGAAACCGTTGGATTCAAGCGGCGCAAGACCGGTTCGTTTGGCAAATCTTGGAGAGGCAGTCCAGCAGTGGAGGTCTTTCGGCTAAAATGATGATGATTGGTGGAACATTTTGTATTACCATTTTGATCGAACGTTTTATATATAACCTAAACTCCCGTGATTCTTTAAGATTATTATTTAAAGAAATTAGTATTTTGACAGTAGCGTCACAATTTATTTATGAAAATATTATTTATGTCATTAGAAATCAGGATTATTTTATTAAGAATTGTGATATACATAATTTAAATACGAGAAATATATTTTTAACATGACTAAGTACAATTTGAAAGATTACAAAAGTATTTTTACACCGTAGAAATTTGAACTGTCTACCTATTTATTACGGTTCACGAGCTACAGTCCGATGACAGACATACAGACGGACGGACAGCGGAGCCTTAGTAATTAAGCGTTGGCACTCTATGGGTGCGGAACCCTAAAAACATATTAAATCTAACATGGAAGCTGTAAAAAATTGTATATCCCAGAATTGATTCCCTACTCGAGTGATATACGCGACCATAAATGGCGACATTTATTCATGATTGATATACGACTATTGCTGGTATCGAGCTCTGGAAACAGGGTAGTGATTATCTGATCAACGACGGTCGGACGAACGGACGAGTGACTGTCCAAGCGGCGAGTATAAGTAGTCCCGTCAGTGCGAACAAAACGTATTTTAGTGTGTGCATTTTCAATTTAGCAGCATGGTTTCTGCCAATGGATCGAACGTATAAGGCTGCTTATTTGAAAATGCACGCGCTGAAATATGTTTTGTTCGCTCTGACGGAACTACCTAAACTCGCCGCTGCGATTTCGCTCGTTCGTCCGCCCATCCGTTGTTTTTGAGAGAATAACACCCCAGCACAAAAGGATTAGGATTAAAACAAAAATCTATTAATCTTTTGTTTATAGAAGCATCTATTACGTTTTTAGGGAAACTGGAAATCCGTTTATTAAGATACGGGTAAGGTTTAAAAACTTTTCAACTATATGCACCACAAATCAATAACTCCAGAGAAGACTGATGAAAGTTGAATTCCACTAACGAAAGCTACGCCTTTTCCTATCCTTAAATAGCTATCGGAAAAAGCAAACAACGCAGTAACTTCTCAAGAAGAGAATTGAAGAGAATGAATGGATGTGTATGGAAGAGATCCCATATGGGATAAGTTCGCCTATATACATTATTTATATAGATGCAAAAAACTCTTGTAATTGTTTATGTGCAATAAAGGGTTTACATACATACATACTTCTTTCTTTCATTTTTAACCCCCTAACGTAAAAAGTGGGTGTTGTGATAGTAACCTGTATATATGCATATGTATATCTGTCTGTGAAATCGTAGCTCCTCAACGGATGAAATGATTCAGACGCTAATTTTTGTTAATAAATCTAGTTTAATCGGAGTTAAAGACAAAGAGAGATAAAAGAGATAAAGAGACATTTATTCGCAACAATACAAAACAACATTAGGTACATAGATACAAAAAATAAGACACAGAAACAGTTGCGAAACGGTCCCAACTCAGCATTCGCTAGCCGTAAAGCCAGCACTGGTCATCCGTTGGAACCGCTTTGTGGTTGGTGGTTGGTTTTACCTAAGTTTTATGAAAAATGCTTAGGATAGGTTAGGTTAGAAATATCACCTCTAAAATCGCCATAATATTGGGGTTTGTTATTTCATATTATTTCAAGCTAGCTACTGTTGAAGTTGAAATGGGGTAACCACGACTTAGGGCGGCAGGAACTATTGGCGAGCGACAGCAAACAAATGATTAAAAAATCATGGGGCATTCCACAAAGCGCCGCGCGAGCCGAGCGTTGGAACCGGTGCCCGCTATTCTCTATCACCTTGCTTCTAAATTCATCGGACTAATTATAAACTGTAAATTGACTTTCTAGTGCATGAATTTTTACAGTGTGTTAGCTCTTTTTGACGAAGCGCTGGCCTAGTTGGTAGTGACCCTGCCTACGAATCTTCGTTCAAATCCCGGTAAGGGCTGGTATTAGTGTGATGACCGCGAATATTTGTATGTATATATGTATGTAAACACTTTATTGTACAAACAAGAGTTAACAATTATAAATTAGACAAAAATATAACAGGGATGTACAAAGGCGAACTTATCCCTTTAAGGGATCTCTTCCAGTTAACCTGAGTCATGGATGACTTCTATGTATTTAAGTACATATTTCTCTATATCAGTATTTATATCGTTGTCTAGTACCCATAGTACAAGCCTAGAGCTGGATGTGATTTGTCCCTGAGTCATGGATTTTTTCTATGTATTTAAGTATATATTTGTCTATATAATTATTTATATCGTTGTCTAGTACCCATAGTACAAGCATAGAGCTTAGTTTGGGACTAGGTAAAAAATTAAAAAAATAATAATTTAAAAGCACCGCACTGTACTTGCATCGCAGGTTTTGACGAAGAAATAATTAGTCCTCAGACTCGCGGTATTTTATTACGGTCGTAATTGCCACTTTTCCTTCTTCGCTAGTCTTTTCCCTTGCCGATAAAACGTCCCTCTTGTTTAGTCAAGATAAATTAGCCCAGGTCTTACAGTCTAGACCAGGTCGGGAGACCAGGGCTTGGAAAGCTGGTTACTTTTTCTAACCAGCTCATTATATTTTCATTTCGATTCCGTTTGAACTCAATCGATACTATTTCGAATAAGGGCAAAATAAAACTGTTCCTGCTCGAAATACCGGTTAATTTCTCTCACTAATTTGTTCGCATCTTCCACATCCACCCTTTTCTCGTTCCTACCCTAATTGCTAGGTCTTTAGTTGCATTTTCACTTACTCAGCATAAAGTTAAGCAGGCCTTATCATTTCAAAACACTATAGTCGCCATGCCATCCAAGTGAAGAAATAATCAAATGGAAAAAAAACAGATGAATCCCAACGACGATAACGGTCCAAACGAGCTTTGACGAAGAACCTGGTCAAGAACCATATTTCATACTTCTAAGGCTATAATTTTACTAGTTTTCTGTACACTGTTTAGGAAAAGGGAGGCACCAATAGTTTTAAATTCGCCCTACTACTAATAGTTAATTTATTATTCATTTATCAAGTTATACTTATAATATTCTAAATGGCAACTCTGTGACACAATATTAAGTCTACTTTTAATATAAAAAATATATGACTAGTAGTTTATTTATATTTTTGCAATAATAACGGATTTTGATACTGTAATGAAGATAGTAAATAGGATAAGTACCTATCTATATGTAAATTGATATCAAATTTAAAATTATGTAATTTTTTCTACGTGAAAAAGTACATACGTATCTCATCTCTATTCGGCCGTAGTATTAGTAAAATAACACAATTTTTACTTTCTAGTATTAAAAAAAAGTAAGTAGAGGTATATTTTGCCGTGTTAATGAGGCAACATCCTTTCGATTCCTAAAGTAAATTTGTGGATCACAAAAATGAAATGTTATCAATTTACCGGGTTCCCAAGTCCTGCGGGGGACCGAAGCAGCCAATTTCGCTCTACAGTTCTACGAGCGCCCTTAATTCTCCTGGGACGCTCTACTAATGTTGGAGCCCGTATTGAACGGGTAAACAGAAAGAATGTGTAAACATGACCTGTGGCCTTCGCCAACTATGGCGTGAAGGAAGAACTGCTGGGTTTTGGTAAGTATACAAGCCGCTCTTGGTCGGTGAGTCCCACATAAACATTTCAAGCCTCCCGGACCTGAGTGGTATGTGTAAATGCATTGTCCCAGCGTAAAAAAATGTATTAAGCACCAAGTAAGTGATCAAATAATTTATTTGACAATCTGCGGTCGTATTTCACGAGTTTATCAAAATAATTTCGCCGCGCTGGCCTAGTGGGTAGTGACCCTGCCTACGAAGCTAGTGGTCCTGGGTTCGAATCCCGGTAAGGGCAGATGTTTGTGTGATGAGCGCGAATATTTGTTCCTGAGTCATGGATATTTTCTATGTATTTAAGTATGTATTTCTCTATATAAGTATTTATATCGTTGTCTAGTACCCATAGTACAAGCCTAGAGCTTAGTTTGGGACTAGGCCAATTGGTGTGAGATTGTCCCCCTTATATTTATATTTATTTAATTATGTGTTTGGCATGTTTGAAAGATAAAAAGACTGAGGGTCGGCGTGTTTTTAGAATATGTTCAAGCGACCACTGTTCTGCGTATAGGCACTTTTATTATATAATCTGTGGCGCAGATCACGGCGTGAAAACAGCAGTAGTAGACTCGAACTTGGAAGCCGACAAAATGGCGTTTTTTTACTTTAGAGGTACACACACGCACACACACACACACACAGGTATCGGTGAAATACTGGAAAAGGGCCGAATCTTAAGTACCCGAAACCGACGTGCGTGCATGACTCGATGTATGAATGTGGAAGAAGCGAAAGAAATTTGTCAAGATCGTAGCAAGTGGAAAGAAGTGGTCTCTGCCTACCCCTCTGGGAAACAGGCGTGATTTAATGTATGTGTGTGTGTATGAGGTACACAATGAAATATAAATTGGTCGCTTCTACCAAGATTGTGATTATTGTGTGTAAGCATCTGGATTCCATACGATCCTTACAAGACTTTAGATACATCAACAAAGATGATAATTAAATAAGTAAAATAACTTGCTGTTGTTACTATCGGATTTGGTGGATATAAATAATATCATCATAACCATAACTATTACTAACTATTGTAGCAATTAATTTTTGACAACTAAAAGAAAACTCTTCGTTGGCTCTCATTTCTCCAAACTGACGCTTTATTTGGCAAAGTGGTTACCATCAGCCCAATGGAATCCTGACCCACCACAGAACTGTATCACAGTGACGTTCTAATTCAAATCGTAAGAGGTGTCAAAAAAATTGTTTTATAAATAATGTCACTGTTACATCGTTCTACATTATGTAGTGAATAATCCTTTAAATTCCCATCGTTTTTTGTCGGATTAGTTCGTATTTATCTACCTTTCCCAATAAGCTTCAGTACCCATCAATAAGCCAACTGAGAAAGTAAGATAAATACGAATTTATCCGACCAAAAACGATGGGAAAGTATTATTCACTACATCTGTACGGTAGGTCAAAGTTCAATTGGGCTGACAGTACATAACTACGTTGCCTTGCTCAGACACCAACTTTCCGATTTCTCCACGCTCTGCTACCACACTTTATTAATAGCCCTGTAAACCTCCGCAGAGTACCTGTAATTTTCAGTTTTCCCTTTGATGTTAAACACGGCTTCTCAGAAAGGGCCGGCGAAGGCATGAATGGCATGACACGCCTTTGTTTTTCGAATACAATTGTGCACCACTGCGCTTGTCGTTTTGCATGTTTCCGCAGACTCCGCCGGAATTGGATGTTTGAAACTGTGTGTGATATTCCAGTTTGTTGTAAATAATTTTAACTGGCTAGAAGCTTGAGTCGACAAAATGCTGTTTGTAATGCGGAAGACGTTTTAAGAACAAGAATAGGAATTATTATTTTTTATTTCGAGCAACGAGGCCCTTAATTAAAAATATCTTATACACTAACATACATTAATATAAAACTATTATAGATGTTATTTTAGATGTTTGTGATAATTTTCGTGACAGTGTCATTTTTTTTTTTAGTCCGGAATGTCCCACTGCTGGGCAAAGGCCTCCTTCCCACCTTTCCACGTAATTCGGTTATAAATGGGCAGGTTTACGTATCATGATGTGGAAGGGATTAAACCATAACCCCACCACGCTCGTCTAGTGCGGGTTGGTTGGTGGGTGAACAGTAAGCCTACTAACTCGGTTCGTGTTACTTTTACTTTTCTTTAAATTAAAAATACTTATCTACTCGTATAAAGGCACAAACAAAAGTCTGTACGATGAACAAGTGTAGTGCCTCTTTAGAATGTACAGAATATTCTTTATTATATTTCTATTAACCAGTGTTTTTTCTTGTTCCAAACATGATGATGAAGATCTGGCAGTTTCTTGGCCCCTTTAAAAGTCCAAAAGATAGAAATACCAAGAACTGGAAGATTTCACCTCATCAATACTCCATATTTGAAAATTCATTCATTTGTAAAAAAAAACACTCATGTCTGTACTCGGTTCTCATACAACTGGTTTTTTTCATAACAAAATATCTGTCTGTTCTTGGTTCAACAGTTTTCCATTTTTCTACCAACGCCTAAGTTTTCATATCACGGTTGCTATATTCTTTTGATTTAATGTTCCTTACAGTAGGGAAAGACTTTTGTTAAAATCTATAAATTCTCTGGAATATGTTTTCAGGTCAGTCATTTTAAACCTTAATCGCTCAAAAAAGTTTGAATATACCACGCTGCACAGTAAGCGCAAACAAATTATGTTGGCGACGATTTTTTAATACGAAATACAAATAAGCACAAACTTTCGCGTCAACCGCAAACTTGACGTCTACATGTTCCGTTTTCCACAAACTTGGTTTATGCAAACACGTTGCGCGAGCATAAGTTGGTGACGTGTGGACCGGCTAGACTTAACTCGTTTAATTAACGATTATGGATACTTAATTGAATAAACTAATTTAAACAACTAAACTAAACTACTAACACATAGTTTTTTTCATTAAAAAAGTAGAAATCGCGGTTGCTCATTTTAGTGCCTACGTTCAATCTAAGATCTGCTTTTGACCGCCATCTTTTACATTTGAGAACGCTACAGCTGGCATTTAAATTAGGAATACGGAACCGTTGGAATTTGAACCAAACGCAATCGAGGTTCAAAGGACGCCGCGAGTATTACTACACCGCTACCTTCCGTCTTATTGGATAACATATTGAACAAATATCGATTGCCGTCGTGAGTCGTATGTCTCAAACGTTTCAAACGCTCAACGCCACTGGTTTATTAATGCGCTACCTCTAGACTTGAACTGGCTAATACCAAGTCGTATAACATATGGGGTAAGGTGCATTTCGATACGAGTGGACGTGGATAGCAATTTTGTTTGAAATAATTCCCTTTACACTAACTGACATCGTTTTATTTGCCTATTAGAACGGCGAGATGACAGCTCACATTTATGTTTTGTTTATCGAAATTGAATTGGGTTTTAAATGTAATTCGTACTAACTGTCTAATATAAGTAGTGTTGCAGTTGTCCGATAGATGGCGCTGTTACATAGGCGTAAAATCCTACATCACGCTATCGACTTGTCCCCCGAGATTCATAAGTATAGCTTGTAATTATGTAGTGGTTGTCTCAAATGGAATAAAGTGATTGTGAGTGTTGTCAAGACCGACTTTTAATTTGATGACCCGAGGTGCAACCTTGTACACTAACTTTGGGCATTTTGCTGCTTAGCTTCGCTTCAGTTTATGTGACACATACATACATACATAAACTCACGCCTTTATTCCCAGAGTGGGGTAGGCAGAGATACAGAATTTCCAACAACTATAAAAACTTTTGATAATTCTGTAACCACATTTTGCACACTTAGGCGAAGATGTTTACCAGTGTATTAGTGACAGGTTGCAAGCCCATCGCCATCAATGAGTTGAGTATGAGTTTATGTGAGTTTTCTGTAACTCACGGGAGAATCTATTATACTTACATATAAACCTTCTTCTTGAATCACTCTACCTATTGTTGTTAACTGCAGGAAAATCCGTTGAGTATAGTTTAAAAGATCTAAGCGAACTGACAGCGGAAGCGACTTTGTTTTATCTATACTATCTATATCTATACTATATTATTATTATATTATCTTTACGAATATTATAAAGCTAAAGAGTTTGTTTGTTTGTTTGCTTGACCGCGCTAATCTCAGGAACTACTGGTCCGATTTTAAAAAAACTTTCAGTGTTAGATAGCCCATTTATTGAGGAAGTCTATATGTATATCATACTCACATAAGCCGAAGCAAAGCTAGGGCAGGTCGCTAGTACTATGTAAAGAAGAAGATGTATGTATCACCTTCCGTGTTTTCACCGACCGGCCCCAACGGAAGACCAGCGTTGGCTTCACAGCCAGCACATGCTGAGTTGGGACCATTTCGCAACAATTACCACTATCTGTCGTTTCTTTTCCACTATTGTGTTATTGTTATGGATAAATGTTTTTCTATCTTTTCTTTCTCACTGTCGCAAAACCAGAAAAAGGAAAAATGTACAGAACGAGAATGCTCATTGCCTTGTTTCTCATTACGACTTGAAGTTAATCCGTGAGAGCAATTTGCCGCCAAATGAGTCTTTATTAATATTGAGACGACCCGTTCTTAATAACGTCCGTCGTATGTTATAAAAATATGCTCCTTATTTAATATTAAGGCTTAATATTAATGCCTAACCTTTCCCTTCGAGCTTATAAAATTAATATAGTGTAGTGAAATAAGGTTGCAATGCGAAAATAGACCTTATTTCACTGTACCTTTTTAGGTTATACGTCGCATTTGCTTTTAATATTTTAAATTTAAAAGCAAATGGTTCGATAGAACGGCGGTTGTTTATTTTTGTTGAGTTTTAGAGAGTCGCTCCTAGGCCTGCGGGCCGGGCGCATCACTTGTGCATATTTATAAGTTACGAGTTAAATAAAAGAATTATCATGAAGAATGTGTTTTAAAATCGGTACCACCACCATTCTTTACATGGTGGAGGTTAATAGTCAAGTCACCCGTACCCGCAAAAAGTTCGTAAAAAGTGATGCTCTACCAATCTGAGTGAGAAGAGTAAGGAGGATGAGTAGACGCTGTGCCTCATCATCTTCAACACCCACCCGGGAAATGAAAGTTACGTACATACTTAATATATTTTTATTTCATCATCATTAGCATTATTTTATCATAAACGACGATATGGACGAAATGGAAGTGATAGAAACCACACCATGGTCAACATCGACGCTTATTTTATTCACTTCACTGCACCGAAGAAAAAATATGGGGCCATCAAAAGGGGAGATTAAAGGCACTTGATTATAATTAGACCCCTAGTACGGGTCAGTAATATTCCAGTTCCGCTGTGCATTGCGAGAAGATGAAGTGCAGCAGGAGTTTCGAGTTCGGCAGCGATCATCGAAGATGGATCCAGGACAAGCTCCAGAAGTAATCCATGACATGATCACGACGAGAGAGGAGCGATGTCTACCAGAAGACGCCGCCACGGAGGATTCCCATTAAAAAGTCAGATCTTTTATATGTATTTCTTCGTAGGAATTTCTAGCGAAATGTAGGCGGGCATGTTCATGTTAGGCGCGTTAGAATTTATAATCCCGAATTATTAATTTTTATCACGTGTAATTTTATTACTTCTATTTATTTTCGCTTCTAAGAAATAAATACTTACGACGTATTTAATTATGTCATAAATGACGTGACGTTGATCACGATATTTAACATTTAATGGCATCTTGCGTTAGCATGTTCAGAAGTGTGAACGCAGCTAAATACCTTTTTAATTTTTCGTTAGCTTAGCTGTGAGCTATCAGATATTTCTTGACGTTTGAATGTCACACATTACCTATAAATGAATTAAATGGTATGTAAACAAAGTAAATATTGTTTGTATAAATGTGTAATATTTAATCATAAATTTTGGAATTAGTCGTAGAAAGTGAGTTATGGATCATGGAATGAGGCATGAGATGGACGGTATTTTATGGATGGTATCGTTAGGAACGACCTGACCGGGGTTTTTTATATTTACGTGTAATTTGTATGTTGATCTTGAGTGTAAACCCTAAACATTACATAGTAATTCAGGGGAAGGGTGTATTGTCCTTCATCATTCACGACGGCAAACGGATTATACAGGGCTAGTTAATTTGTATAGTTTGGGTGGACCCATATGAGTTCATAATAAACTCGGGTTATAACAATGGTATGATGCCTTGTTCACCTATAGCTGTATGAATTATTGGGATAATAGTTTATATGTAGAGTCGTGGGGCGTTAAGATAGAAAGGTATAGGCAGGTAAAAAGGTTATGCAGACATGATGGAAGGATTGATGATTAACATGGTTAAATATAATGGTGATTGGAGTAAACAATTTATCAAATAACTCTAATGCTTATTTATAATATTAAATGGTGTGTGAAAGTGTTTTGTATACAAATGAAGATGAATTTAGTCTTGATTAGGGTTGCAGATTTTTGATGATTTGTGTATTCAATAATGTTTCTTTTTCATGTACTATCGCTTCGAAGCTAAGTCGAAAAAGATGACGTTATCGCGACAGTAAGCTGTCTATGAATAAGATGACCACAAGGCGCCTTGGCGCTATGGCTGTCTGCATCATAGAAGGCGGAGAGGAAGACCCTCTTCGGTTCTTCTATTATTACATAATATAATGTATATAATATTCTTTTAGTTTGGGGTTTTAAGGTATGTGGGGATGGTTGCCTCGCACGAGTACATATGTATACTTGAGGGAATTATCTGCCATGACCTTAGGGGTGTGCATAGGAATAAGACATGGGGTGACATCGTATAGTAGTGTGAGGTATGTGGTCGATATTTTAAATAATAATGACAGCTTACTTTGCGATCAGTGCGCAAGCATTTTCAATGTGGTTGTAAATGGTTGTGTGTCGTAATCTGATCTTTGAGAGTAATTAATTAACTGTTTAATTAATTAAATCTTGAAGTCTGGAAGTATCCAATAAGGATGTCCTGTCACTTCTCTTCCATGGGAATTTGAGGAAGTGAGGGAACTTTATTGTGTGTTATCCTTAGGACACAGGTCCATTAGTAATTTTTATATTAGGATGTAATGAGTCCGAGGGTGACTTGACGGATGTCAAATCACTGACGGATAAGTGGGACATGGGTCCGCAATAAGGCTCAGCTTCCTTAAGTGGTAGCGCTCAGATTCTTTTAGTCATAAATGTCATAATGAAACTGAGTCTTATGAATATGACTTTTGTAAGACAATACAGCATCCTCAATGCATGGATTGTCAAACTTGTTTTGTAGGGTCAGGCAGGCAGGTTAATTTTCATTATTATTCGCCGCCCCTCTTTTCCGAGGTTTTGTAGGGCGGAAGTCCACTGTGTTAATGTTGTCGGTTTATTAATCTGCATTCACAACGACACATTAATTGCACAGCAGGCTATCCGGCATGACTGGACGAGTAGCTAATGTTTATTCCTCGTGTAGGTAGATGTCAGGGCAAGTAGGCTTCATCCTTGTTCCCAGAGGGACGAGGGATGTAGTGAAATAAGGTTGCAATGCGAAAATAGACCTTATTTCACTGTACCTTTTTAGGTTATACGTCGCATTTGCTTTTAATATTTTAAATTTAAAAGCAAATGGTTCGATAGAACGGCGGTTGTTTATTTTTGTTGAGTTTTAGAGAGTCGCTCCTAGGCCTGCGGGCCGGGCGCATCACTTGTGCATATTTATAAGTTACGAGTTAAATAAAAGAATTATCATGAAGAATGTGTTTTAAAATCGGTACCTTCACCATTCTTTACAATAGCGTGGCAACGCTCACGGTAATATCGAAAGTTGGTACTTAATCATTAACGTTCAAAATAACTTTGATGGCTCCTGATACTCGTATGGGTAGGATTAGTAGAAGGTACAGTCAGCATCAAAAGTAGCTAAGCAGAACCACATGCTCAAAATGATCTAGACACGACGTATTCTCTTGACAAGAGTCGAGTGCAGAGCACATCCTCTTCGATTGCGTATCCACTTCTGCTGCTGGCTATACGAGTACCTACAAGCGAAAGTGGTTGATGCCGAAAGACTTCATGATTATCATGGGTTTTACAGAATATCGCAAACATGAAAGGATTTACTACGAATATTTTAATTTAATTTAATCCAGTGTACGCTGGACGTTAATTAAATGGGATTTTGGACGAGTTTGATTAATTTTACAATATTTTTAAGCATCCCTGCAACAGCTGTTTTTAACGAACACATTATGTTTTATAAATCTCTGCCATTAGAGACTTGCGTATCCACGACGTAGCTATTTTAAAATATTTTCCTCATGATAATATCTGTAAAATTAAACCCAGTGTAAAAAAGTTTTCAGGATTAGATACGTTCCTTTTTACTAGCTTTATTCAAATAGATCAATATTTAACCACTTCCCTATTGGAATGGATCAAATTTACATTAAACACAACATGCCACAATTTGAACCTTATCGTTCCCTTTTATATTTTTCATAGCGACAGAACGGAAAGGCAAAAAACTTGTCTGCTTAAAGGACAGTCTGTTATATCTTCATTTTCTCTTAAAATTTTCCATAATGAAAGTCTGTCCTGAGTAGTGTTACCAGACGTCAGGAATTTCTCGGAAATGTCCAGAATTTTAACCGTCTCTCAGACAAAGCAAAAACAAACAATAATTTTAACATACATTAATAAAAAGTAAAAACCATTATATATGGATTAAGCAGAAAAAATAGACCGTACCTTAACAAGGTCACTACTTCCTCGTCCCGCATTACTCACACAAAATGACAAGAGATGGGCATTTTGGTACAGTCGAGTTCGAGGCACTTTTGCACGTTATTTCAATGGAATAAGGTGCAAAATTGTGCATGAGGGTTATGTTTACCTGAAAATGTACAAATTAAGTTACGTGTGTTATTAAACATTGCCTTAGACAAGAACAATGAATTTTAGATTTTTTTAATTTTCATGGTGTCTTATTAATAAATGTTAAAAGTATCGTAAAATCCAAAGAAAGGAAGGATATTGTAAGGCTATCTATAGAAAAACTTGTAGAAATCTCTTGCATACAACTAGAAAATTACTTAATCATTATGTGTGATACAAAGCACCATCGGCTGATTTCTGTACATTAGAATCTACTATGGAAAACCCGAAAACGTGTTATTGTTTGTGGAGACTTTAATGTTTACTTACTAGAATTGTGTCAAGCTCTTCAGCTTTTTTAAATATATTAATAAATATGATAAATTTATCTTTGAACCTACACGGAATAGGTATTTTAAGTGCTGCATGTTTCGACAATATTTATGGTCATTGCAAATGTTTGGATAAAGAAATATTTAATTGCTTTTATTCTGATCCCAGTGGCCCTTTGCGTCCTTTTTAATGATTTTCATCAAGAACCACAGACATGATACTTGGTCACCCTAGTCCCGAGCCCCGCGGCATCGATAACAAAGAAAAAACAAAGATGTCGATTTCTGATGCCGAGACAAAGATGGCAAACCTTCGTAGCAACGTTTAATCATTGAGATTATGGCATTTGTTGGGTTTTGAAGCTTGTATTGATTGTCGACTTGTTTTTCATTTCAACCATTTAATAAAAACGTAAATGTTATCTTCGCATTTTTATTTTTAGACTGGCATTAAAATACTATAACGTATTTTAGAATGGACATTTTCTTTTTATACATGTGTTACAGAAAAACTAAAAAGCCGAAGCAAAGAGAGGGTGGTTAGCTTGTTTGTGATATAGTTCATATTGCTCGTGACTCCATCCGCGTACAAGTCGTTTATCGCTATCCCTTCGGGAACTGCACAATTTATCAGTTTTTAGTGAAGATTAAAGGCAAGGATCCTATAAAACCCGGCCGTCAAGAAGTCAATCAAGTACAAATTATAACCTCAAACCCAAGAGCTATGGAGTCGACATTAAAATTAAAACTCGCATCTTACTCATACTAATCAACTATTTATTGCATTCTACAATTTATATTTAATTTTTATTATAAATAAAAAAGATTTCATTTGAAGTATTTTTACTACCGTGTATTGTATTACCGGATAAACGAATAATAATAATTATTACTTTCCATGTTAATGATATGATGAGTATGCGAAAGGGGCCAGTTTTAATATGAATGTCGACTCCATATCTCTCATTAGTATTACCGTGTTAGGTATTTAAACTCGGGACCCTGGTTATAAATTATACTCCGTTGACGGGTGTCAGGATTGACTCCTTATCGCCCGAGCACTGTAGTCGGGGCCGTCGGCCATTTTCTTTGGACGGAATTAGCCACAAACGTCCGAGTAAAATATTTTTTTTTCAAACACAACTGATACGATCCTGATTAAAACTTAATTTCCAGGGTTTTGGGCTAATTCTGGCGGCAATATTAAGAAAGACGGCAAGCAGTCTTAGATTTCGCCATATTTAGACTAGAGGTCACAACAAAACTGGGAACGATCTCGCAAATGGATTATGCTAGGCTGACAGGATAGAGGGCAACTCCCTGACTCCAAATATGTCAGTCTGCCTGCACACAGTGGTCGAGCTATCAATATATGGCGGATGAAAAACATGTTATAGTTCCAAAAAAAACGATAGTAAAGTTGTTCCCATGTCAAAAATGCAAAACCTGACCAAAATTTCGGTCGTGTTATGGTGCTACAAAAGATAGTTTTCTGACTAAAAAAACGATAGCGAAAATGGCTAAAACAAAGTACTAGTTGTACTCATAATCAAATATGCAAAAACTGGCCAAAATTATGGTTGCGTAAATGAGCAATTCCCGTCAAAAGATAGTTTTGTAACCAAAAAAACGATAAGGGTGAATGTTGTATACAAAGAAAGTACTAGTTGTACACTCCATTTCCGAGATCGTTACGAAATTTGTCGTGACCTCCTGTAATAATTGGTTCATGTGTCGTGATGCGGATTATAGCAAGCCGGACGGACCCTGCTCAAGGTCGTACTAGCTATCACCAATCTTTTGGTCTGTTCAGTCAAGGGTAAAAAATAATTTCCGCACAAACCGCCATAGTAATAATAAGGCCTGTGTACATGTTTTTGAGTCTTTGTGGTGTATACATATTGGTGCGCTTGACTGTACTAGACTAGAGTTACCACCGGACTCGGAGACATTTAACTCGTTCTTTTTCTGGGGTGCCGTAGTCAACATGGAACCCTTATAGTATCGCCAAGACCGTCTGTGCGTCTGTCCCCTGCTTAACTCAGAGACTCTTGCTATTTACGACAAAGCTGTAATTTGGCTTAGTTAGGTACCTGTACATTTACATTTTGCCGACAAGTTGTAAAACAAGATCATGAAAAAAAACGCGTGCTTCCCATACATGTAAACCAAAGGTATTTTTTTTTCATTATTATGACGAGTTAGGTATCATTAGATAGCTTTTTACTAAAAATCGTGTAAAATAGCACCAAATCATTTACGATTTTTTTTATAAAAAGAAAAAAAAAAAACTTACTAATCAGAAGTATTCTTATTCCATCGAGTTTTCATTTTTTTTTATCCCCCGCGTTAAATACGATTCATCTGCTAGCTAGTAGTTTAAATTCGACATTAACCTGCGTCGCTGAACCACAAATTGGATATCCGAACGATAATCATTATCGCTGGTAACATTTTAGCTCGAAATCCAATTTGCCTTTACGTTCGCTCAGTGTTTAATCAATGCAGCTGGCACGGACATTTCAATCATATATCACGGTTTCAAATCGCCTTTAGATTCACTATTTGAAAACGTGAAGTAACTTTTACTGGAGAAAATTCAGTTTTGACACATTTTCCTGCTCAACTACGCGTGATAAATTTATTTATTATCGTATGTTAGATTAATCAAATCAAATCAATTTTTAAAAAAAACGACTAACTGTTGAGTTTCTTGCGGCGTTTCTTCTCAGCAGTGGTCTCTTGCGAAGCGCTGGTAGGTTT
This sequence comes from Acleris laterana, assembly GCA_963966035.1. Classification (NCBI taxonomy): domain Eukaryota; kingdom Metazoa; phylum Arthropoda; class Insecta; order Lepidoptera; family Tortricidae; genus Acleris; species Acleris laterana. The sequence goes on from CAWYPN010000414.1 coordinate 26,949, forward strand.
TTGACGTGTAAAAGTGCCTTTGCGGCCTACTTTTATCTTTTTATCTTTATTTCACTATCTACATTTTTTCAAACACTTTATTTTCAATACTTTTTAGTGATAATGATTAATACGCTTTTATGTAATCCCACTTCTCAATGATTAAGAAAGTATAGGACATTTCAAGGTCACGGCAAGCATCGCCGCGGGAACGTCACACGTATACCATTGAAATGTGCTTCGTCATAGTCGCTCAACTGTCTTATCGAGATTATGTTATCGCCACCCTTGAAATATATAAGTTACGCTAGGAGTTCCGCCGGTACCCATCTGTGGTCTTTATCCAACAGTTCCACGTCACCAAATGATACTTTCTGCATTCAGAAATGCTTGATTAGTTACTGAAAATATCAAAATCGTTATGCGCATGCCTGTACCTAATGTTTGAGGAGTTCCCGCAATTCCTCACGGATACTGATTTGGTGACAATGGGACTACCTCCGGAGTATATGTATATAAGGTGTTAACAAATTAGTCACGGATATTTTTACAGCTGATAGTACTCGGTTTTCGGAGTACATTTAAGTATGAAACATCATAGGTTTTCTTATGTTTTTTTGGAGAAAACTACGAAACAAATTTGCTACGTTAAAACACCCTGTTAACAAGATAATTAAATGAGACCTCTTTAGACATTCTAGAACCCCTTTAAACTATCATTCAGACGCTAGTATTTAATAACCTACAGTTTTCCCGCCGAATCATAATGACTTAATGACATTTACGAAAAACAACTTTTGACAAACAGTGTTAAACATCTTGACAGGTACATAATGTTTTAAAGATTAATTATAATTTATATTTTTTGTTCGGTAAATTAAAGCAATAAAATGATTTACAAAGGTTCCTTAATTACAGTTAAAAGTTAATTGTTTTAATGCAATCTCTTAAAATATCCGTGACTAATTTGTTAGCACCTTATATACTCTATCAAAATAATTTTCAAAATGGGTCCGCAATGCACGGTGAAATCGGTGAACAGTTTTTTATGTATAGAAGTCAATTGCCGTTCGTTAGTATTGCAAAAACGAAAGTGCGAGTGGCTCGATCGAAATAATTATCAGGACAAGGTTTCTATAAAAAACAAACACCCGGTCGGAATCCCACGGCAACAAGCATTTGAAACCTCCTCTCTTTTTTAAGTCGATTAAAAAATGCTTTCTTAGTCAAGTTCTAGGTACAACTCATAAACATGTATATCCTTGCATACATTTCATAAAGCCTACCTAGTTAGTTACTTAAATAACTAAAGGTTCCGTAACGCACATATAATTGGCAACTCGATTTATTTAAAATTAATTAACTGGCAGCGTACCCGTACCCTTGTCAATAGAAATGTACACAGCTCCGCCCGTTATTCTGGTTGAAATGAAATGAAAACGGTATATTCAGATAGATATGGGATTAATTATACGCGAACAACACTGAAATGGGATACGTTAGGAGGAGTATAGAATCAAAGTCGGGTATATCACTGTACATTAGTGTAAATTTATCAAACAACTAGACAAAGCTATATAAGTAATGAGTATTGTTACATTCGTGTAGGTAACTGATCGACTGACTGATTTTAACACACTCACTTTAGCCGTTACACACAATTATCGCACATTCGTTTTGCGAATTCGAATACATATAGTCTATACTTTAAGGTATTTAAAAAAATGTAACCAAAACTACCACGTGATTTCTGCTTCTATTGGCTGACGAACTATCGTCAGCCAATAGAAGCAGAACACTGATACGTCAAAGTGCAATAAAACAGTTTTGATTGGCTGTTTAACAATGTCACGTGGTTTGGATTGTTTACATTTTTTTAAATACCTAAATGTATAGACTATAGATGACCGCTCAGGCCGTTTTTGTGCGCACTGTTTGCTTTCCAAGTGAAGAATGAATCATCGCAGCAATAGGTCCGCTTTTTATAGTCCCCGTGTCCGACGACCGATGCACTTTGACCCGCCGAGGACGACCGAAACTATTAATTGCTGGAAAGTTCTTCGTATTGCGCTTGTTCACCAATCTTGTATGGTCACAGTAAAAAAAGGTTCGTCACTTTTCGACTCTATTTCAACGCTCTTAACGGCCAAAAAGTGACAAACCTTTCTTACTCGTACCTTGACTATACTTGACCTTGATCTTGTCCGACTTATGTCCTTGACTCACGGGTCTGTGATGTTCCGCGTATTGCAGTCTCATTTTAAATCATGTCTTATCTTTCACACGCTTCGTGAAGGTTCTTAGTATCGCTGCTGTCTTATTCTAATCATGCTATATCTTTCACTCTTCAAAGTTCCATAAGGGGTCCTGAAAACGCCTGAAAACGGGTTTTCAGGTAATGGCGTAATCAGATAGAGGGTGGACTGAAACGGACTGAAAAATGTTTCATGCACCATGATTTTACTAAGGATATTCTATTTTCTAGTCAAAATGAAAATTTAAAAACCCCCGACTCTAAACAGTCGGTAAAAAAACGTCTACAAAGTAAAAAATAATAAGTATTGGCCCTATGAGTTTAATTATAGTAATATTTTGATTCAAGCGTCGCCACGTCGGGGACCGCTAAGCAGCTGGGGTATTTTATATTATTTCATTTACTTAGCGGTTCTTTGACGTTGCGACACTTGAATCAAAATATTATATTTCACGCTTTTTAAATTTTAAAGCTCAATATCTCAAAAACGGCTGAACCGATTTTGATAAAACATGTCTAAGAACACTCCCGACTAATTCACCTTTCAAGCAAAAAAAAGAAAATCTAAATCGGAAGCATCAGCTTATTTTAAAGTACACCATTTAATTGAATTACTAATCGCTATTTAACAAAGTAGGTATATGTCATCAATAACATGTGTAATAACAACGAAAGCGACATATTTATTTACTTTTACAACTATGTTACACTATGTTTACCTCTATAAACTCTGTTTACAAGTAGTTAGCAACTTTCGTAAGCTGAGACCAAACTACTTGTACTTGTCTTTTGACCAAACTACGCTGGGAATCTGACGGGTGAACCAGCGTATTTGATGTGCACTCCAGTGACTCGTGCGACCAAAGCCCAGTCAAAACGGATCAATTATGGTGTCCTAGGAATAAGTTACCACTGATACTTAAGTTTAACCAGTGGGATGACATAAACTCATTTTTTTCCTTTATTAATGGCTTTCGGTCCTAGTTTTAAACCAAGTGTATTTCGCCAGTGTCACGTTTTGGACCATCACCATGGTCTTATTAGAGAAACAAGTCCATTCATGTCACACCCGAGGACAATAATTATAGGGCATTATGTATGAATTTTTTTAATGGAATTTCTCGACAAAATATGATAATGCTGTAAAAGAGAATCACCAAAAGTGAAATTAAAATCGGCGAGGAAATACGGATGATAAAAGCATTTTAATTTTAATTAGACAGAGAGATCCGATACGCCGTGTGACGTCATGTAACAGGTCGGCCATATAACCACCATATTAAAATCTGTGAGCTTATATTTTTGTTTTTTATAGCTATTCAAAAAAATACTTTTATTGAAAAAAGTCATGCATGTCATGTCATGTGATGTCATGTATTTTTCGGATATAGGGTATTTACTCTGGTGGACTAAACAGAAGCACATAGGTTTAGCTCCACTCGCTTCTGTCAAGTCGACATAAACTCTTGATAGCGGGGCTTAGTTTACGTCACTTCATGTCGTAAAATGGTCCTGACTTTCGAAAATCGGGACGACTTTGATAATTTCACGATTCATTGATTCTGTGAAATCTGTCAGCATTTATCGAACCCACCCGTGACGTTAAGTTATAACAAGAATTATTTTGTACCAGGCAACACCATGTGTAGTCTTTCTTGTTTCAGAAAGAGTACATACTTACCTATATCTTTAAAATGAAAGGGGTAAAATGTGGGGTATCGTTAAAAAGAGAAATGTTAATTTATTAGAGATTTGCAGCTTACGTAACGCGTCGAATTTTTCAAATTTCAAATTTAATTTTGAAAACTAAAAACAAAGACTTCTCAGGTTTGGATTAACCTATCCTATCTGATTTCTAAACGCATTCAGGTGTTTAACTTTTGCTTTTGGTGTTTGTACAGCATATTTGGTTTATTAGTTATTTCCGTGTAAAAGTGCAGCGAGTTAAAAGTTTTATTATTAAAATTAATTAAACTAACTCCGTTGTACGGGATGCAAAGCACGTTTTCCACCGAGACGGAGCGGGAGCCTTTACTTAGCTAAGTATTATGTTTACTCTGAGAACTTGAGCACGTTGAGAACGCGATGGAATGTTCATACTCATATTTATTCATTGCTTTACACGGGTATATAGGGTGGGGCCTGTAACTAAAGCAAAAAATTAAAACGTAGATTCTACTCCTCAAACTAGACAACTTTTGTTTAGCAACTTTTTAAAATCATAAAGTTTTTAGATTGTTCTTTTTTCAAACAAAGTAAATAGTATTTTCAATGTACTTAAAACTCCGTCTAATTGACATCGCCTGTCAGTCTAGTCACTCTACAGACATAATCAATTTCATAGTACATTGCGTGTTCGAATTAACTTTAAAATGTAATAAAATTCAAACCGCAAGTTTTTTTTCAAAGTCGTCAAACAAACGTTGCGTAGTTTGAGGAGAAGAATGTATTTTTTTAATTTTTGCTCTAGTTACAGGCCCCACCGTGTATAGTACAATCAGTTGTAAACGTTATAAAAAGAACTATTCCTTTAGATAGCACTGTCAATACAATCCAATCGGTTCAAACCACCGCTCAAAATCAAGTTGAAATGGCTAGCACCGAAGAAAATTGCAACGAAACATCTCTCAATAACTTTCCCAATAAACAAAAGCTACAACGGAAACCCGAGAAAATTGAATTGAAATAAATAGAAACATTGTGAGCACAGAATATAGGAAACAAATGCACCGTAAGTGCACCAGACGCAATGTAATAGTGTGGTTATAGTAGCAATTTATAGGCTTTTATTTATTTCCAAGAACATTTATGTCTTTATTTCCTGTGCAATTTATATTACGCGGAACACCGTTTGTACCTTAAATGGAATAGACGAGACAGCTGACCGTTTCGCGTTGCGAACAAAAGAGTTTGTGCAGGTGGTCCACATAAACGCGATAATATTAATCAACCTGTATGTTACTATTTTTGTTTACATAATAGGCTATTTGACAACATTGAAAATATACTACATTATGTATATTTTTTAGGGTATCACTGGGTGGTAATGTTTAATTAAATTTTATCTGTGGCAGAAACGCAACGCAAGTTACCATCGATTATAAGGGTATGTCTCCTCAAATGAACTTATTTATTGTTTACTTGCATGCGACGTCACACTTGTCATATGGCCAGCGCCATGATAGAAACAGCGCTTAGCGCGATTTTGAAAATTTAAACTTTAACATAATTTTTTATAGATTGTGCAGTAGAATCTCAAGGAAATATCAATTTAATGTGTGTGTTATGTAGTTAAGAGTAATGTTAAAAGGTTTTCTAAAATTAGTCAAATAGCCTATTATACACTGAATTAAAAAGTCAGAGAGAAATGTGGAATAAAAGAAGATGTATTAACTAAGATTGAAAAGGGCATGCTTCGATGGTTCGGTCATTTGGAAAGGATGGATGAAAGAAGATTGACGAAAGAGATATACAGATCGAAAGTGAGTGGACGGGTCGGAAGGGCCACCCTAGGCGTCCTTTTTCGAGTCAAATCGGTGAAATACTGGAAAAGGGCCGAATCTTAAGTACCCGAAACCGACGTGCGTGCATGACTCGATGTATGAATGTGGAAGAAACGAAAGAAATTTGTCAAGATCGTAGCAAGTGGAAAGAAGTGGTCTCTGCCTACCCCTCTGGGAAACAGGCGTGATTTAATGTATATATGTATGTACACTCCACCCGCCACCACCGTCGCCACCACCAATAGAAAAACTGTGCCGCCTCAGCACAGTGCAAACACGAGAAACTACTGACGACGCGCGACCTCTCCACGCTTACCCCCACCACGGCCGGTCCCCGCGGGGGTAAAAGACCACAACCCTCCACTCCAACCTCTCTACATATGCACGTACAACGCGAGATCTTTGTTGTCAAATGAGAGATTAATTGATTTTAAATTAGGAATATCAAATATAAATTATGACGTCATCGGCCTTGCAGAAATAAGAAGAACTGGTTATAATATTGAAGAAGATGAAACTCATATATTCTGTTACTACGGCGAAACTAAAGGCCAATACGGTGTTGGTTTTCTTTTAAAGAAGAAATATAAGAAAAATTTAGAGAGCTTCATTGGAATATCCGAACGAATCTGCATTTTAAACCTTGTTTTTGGGAACACAGCGATTTCACTTGTTCAAGTCCATGCACCGACTATAGACTCAAGCGACCACGATATAAATGCTTTTTACGACCAACTCCAAAATGCCAGAACACAATGTAACAAATATCAAATGATAATGGGCGACTTCAACGCTCGTGTTGGACAACGTCGCGATGGCGAAGAGAGAATACTCGGTAACTACTGTTATGGGAAAAGAGATAAAAGAGGTGAGACTCTTCTACAATTTTGCTCGCAGAGTAACCTATTTATTGCAAATAGCCTGTTTAAAAAAAATCCGAATAACATGTGGACATGGCTGTCCCCAAAAAAAGCAAGAAGTCAAATAGACTACATACTAACTAATAATAAAATGAGGGTCACGAATGTCGAAATAGTAAATAGACTGCCCTTCCCCAGTGACCACAGACTTATAAGATGCACAATAAAAATGTCAGAAACAAAGAAAAGTAGAGCCAGGTTCACAAATAACAACTGCAATATAATTACAACACAAGAAAAAGAACAATTTATTGAAAATCTAAACAAAAAAATAAATTTACTTAAAAGTAACGAAGCAGAAGATATTGATTCTATATACCAACAAATACATAGATGTATATCTGAAAGTATTAACTCTATTAAGAAACAACCCCTAAGAAAACGCTACATAATTTCAGATCATATAAAATGTTTAATACAAAGAAGAAAAGAACTTACACATAAAAAAATCATAACAGTGGAAGAAAAGAAAGAACGCAGTAACTTATACAAAGACATTCACAAACTTATTCGAATAGAGCTCCAAGAACACAAAATTAAAACTATGGAAAGCTATCTCATTTCATCAGGAAGTTTAAAAAAAGGTTACAAGGCGCTGGACACTACTAAACAATGGATTCCCTACCTAAACGAAAACTCTACAAAAAGCAAGACATTCTCTAGGTCAAAGATAATAGATACTGCTACGCATTTTTACAGGAACCTTTATTCATCACAAGGTACGAATCAAGAGAATAGCCAAATCTCAGCTCATAATTCTACAACTCTAGACAGATTTTCAGCTGTAGAAATCTTGAAAAAAATAGAATGCTTGAAAACGGACAAAAGCAATGGACCGGATGAAATTTCAAATGAGGCAATAAAAACGGGTCGATTTATACTAGTAGCACCAATAACCACCTTGTTTAACAAGATCCTTGATTGTAGCAAAATACCATTAGAATGGGCAAAATCCGATATAATTTTATTATACAAAAAAGGAGACCCGGCTGATATAAGCAACTATCGACCCATTAGCTTACAGCCAAATATCTATAAATTATTTGCATCGTGCCTCGAAGAACGCCTTGTGAAGTATACTGAAAAACATCAACCACCTGAACAAGCAGGTTTCAGGAAGAACTTCTCCACTACAGATCACATCCACACATTGGAATTAGTCATAGAAAAATACACAGAACGAGGGAGACCGCTCTACCTTGCTTTCATTGATTACGCCAAAGCGTTCGACTCTATTTCTCATGAAAGTATGTGGAAAGCCCTAGACGAGTGCGGCGTACCTTCAGAAACCATCGAGCTCTTACAAGATATATATAGCAAAAGTGTGAGCCGTGTTAAAATGGAAACTAGAGGTTCTGAAATAAAAATCTGCCGAGGAGTAAGACAAGGTGACCCTCTCTCTCCTAGAATATTTATAACAGTTTTGGAAAGCATAATGAATAAACTTAACTGGAAAGATAAAGGTATAAGTATCAGAGACGAATATCTAAGCAATCTACGGTTCGCAGACGACATTATTCTATTCGCAGACTCAGCAACTAAATTAGAAAAAATGGTCCGTGAAATCGACTCTGTGAGCCGCGAGATCGGCTTGGAATTAAACTCCATGAAAACAAAGATTATGACTAATGCTGAAAAAATACCAATAAATGTCAATAACACCCAGCTTGAATATGTACAAAAGTATACATACCTGGGCAAACAAGTATCATTTACCAAGTCCAGACATCAAGATGAAATAAACAGACGGATAAACTTAGCATGGAACAAGTTTTGGAGCTACAAAGACGTACTGAAATCGACACTGCCTGTAAATCTCAAGAAAATAATTCTCGATTCCTGTATACTGCCATGTCTTTCTTATGGCTGCCAGACTTGGATATACAACGCAAAAACCAAACATAAAATACAAACATGCCAAAGAGCGATGGAGAGAAGTATTTTGAACTTAAGAAGAATTGACAGGAAGAGAAATACAGATATCAGAAAAACAACAAATGTAATCGATGCTTTGGAACATTGCAAAAAACTGAAATGGAAGTGGGCTGGCCATGTAATGCGTATGAATAAAAATAAATGGACAAAAAAAGTTACTACGTGGGCAGGACCTCATAATAAAAGGAACAGAGGAAGACCTAAAGAAAGATGGGAAGATGAGGTACGAAAAGTGGCAGGCAAAGAATGGACTATAAAGGCAAAAGATAGAAACGCATGGAGTAAAATGGAGGAGGCCTTTACTCGCAGAGAGGTCCTTAATGAAATTAATATTAATAATTGAAAACATTTATGCATGAAAATGTATTATCGTTTACCTAATCATTACAATTTTAAATGTAAAATTATCATACATACTCTTTTTTATATATAATATATTTTAAAAGAAAATATTGTTGAATGAAATGTAATATTTTTATTAAGGAAATAAAGAGGCTCTAATAATAATAATAATAATAATGTATGTACACTGAATATAAATCCTTTAACAGAATGACGTCACTTTTTCGACTTTGCGGTCATTTGTTAAATAAAAAGATTCCTCATAAAAACAAACAATACGTTTAGGATCAAATGAAAAATCTCAGATTTCAAAGGATTCTATCGAATAAGTTTATAAAACGTCCCGCCGGGCACGTTATTTCTCAGATCCCGTCGCGTCATATCACACGCCGATTGGTACATAAATCACACTTTTGCGAGGATTGAAGTATATCTGTTCGGGCGAAAAAGGTTGAGGGGAGGGGAGGGGAGGTTTTGTTATTCAAAAGTAATTTGTTACAAATATGTGACACTCTTTTCGTATTTATGTTTAAGTGTTTAAAAAAATCATCGTCCTGTATATATATACAGGACGTTCTTACGTAGGTTACTCGTATTCAATGTGAGTATTGTAAAATATTAATAATTTTTCTACTCATGCTAGCAAAAATAGAAAATAACAGTACAAAATATCAATAATACAAGTTAAAAACTGGTCCCTAAGCTACAGCGACCAAATCTAAGACCATTTTAAAAGTATCCGTAATTGATTAGGGAGCATTTAATTACCTACATATATGCCATTTGATCCGATAACCTTTAAACTTTAGTACGAGTTTAGAGGGTGTTTGGTTGTTCAGTGCAAGAACTTTCAGGGGCTTACACTAAAAGCATCAGGTACCGTTGTGGGTAGGTACTTACCTGTATACAGGTAGATGTTTAAGTTATAACTTACAACTAACTTATAATAGAAGTGGTAAGATATTGCGCAAGCTCCGTCCGGATCGCTACCACCATCGTATCCTTTAACTTACCGCCAAACAACAACAGTGTTCGCATTGTTGTGTTCCGGCGTAGGGATAAGACAACCATTTTAATGTTTAGTATTGAGGCATGCTATCTCAGTCCTCATGGTTGAAAACGCATTTGGAGTCTTAGGATTGCAGTCTTGGGATTGAAGTGTTGCGAATGATGATACCTAAAGATCTCGGATCCCACTAACCATCATAAAAAAAATGTATTATAACTGGGTAGGTACCAATTTTTTCATCGAAACACCTTTCAACAAACGTCATTACGCAAAATTTTCATTTCATGGAAAAGCATTTCACGCCCCATTATTTATTTTTTTCGCCGAGTCCAGCCTCACGCCTACATAATTAATGTTTTAGATATCCTGAAAATATCATGATTTTAGCAGAAAATTGCGTTCAATAAAATGAAGTTCGATGAAGTCAAATTCGATAAAATGATTGGTTAAATATAAAACTAGGATAACTTACCTTTAACAATATTATATTAATACTGATATATTATGTCTACGTTAATTTATTGTTTTTTTTTATAGCGGTGTCCCATTAAAAAATAAAATAAGTTACGTATGCACAGCACAGTTGGAATTCAAACTCGGGATGTTTCGAGTATGAGTCGACCCTAAACCGTTATGTCACCGAAAGTCATCTAAGAAAACTCGAATTGTAATTCCCCAGTTTTCAGTCAAGTGGACAGACGCGCTTAATAATATTAATATTCGTTAGGTACAACAATGGAACTCAATTATCTCAGGTACAATGAGATCCTCTTTAATAATCCATTGCTAACTGAAATAAACTGAAACGTGAGTCTGGTTTTAGTTATATAGTCAAATAACAAGTACTACTTAAAACTTTTCTCATTGTTATGCGACTGCGCAAAACCAAAGAAGAGTCATGTACCTAACAGTATTATCTAGCCGCGATTAGAAAGGGATTAGAGGTGACAGTTTTACCATATACTTACGTCAAAGTGCATATGAATTGACAGCTATTCCAATCCCAAACTAATCGCGGTTCCATAATACCTACCTATTATTTTATCGAAATACATTTCAACGAATTTATCATTATGTGAATATTTATTTCATCGAAAGGCATTTCTCACCGCATGAGTTTTTTTTTTGGTTGTTTCAAGTCTAAACTTCAAAGTTTCATTTCAAGAAGAAATAAAATGGAGTCTGAATTACTCAAAAAGAAAATAAGCTATCCTTCCCCTGCGCAAAAAGCTCGACTTATCGCCCAGATCGAGGCAGATAAGGAGCTGCATCATGGAAAGTTTTCCTCGTCTGCCATTTATCAAGAGCTTAGTTACACCTACCTGCATTCGTTACCGACGAGAGGATCACCGCAATACTTTTGATACTTATGGAGATGTTTCCATCTTATTCCAACGTATTGTTGCGTCCCTCTTGTTAGTGACTAATTCAGGAAGGTGTGTGTAAATAAGCTCTTTATCTGCATACATATATTTTTGACTAGAAAGCTTGAAAAGCCACCAACACAGTGACGTACCACGAGAAATAGTCTCGAGTACTACAGGCCACTCGTTGCATGTCGAGCGCTGACGGTAGACATATCTTTATAGTGAGATAACGAGAATACGAAAAATAACTTAATTGAGATTCGTAATTTATTTCCAATTCGAATCGATCTCGAAGTCACGAGACTTGGCCCCCTCGTAGATCGGCGCTAACGGTCACGTTACTCAGCTGTTGCATTACCGTGCACTTAGAATATTTTAACCGACTGCGGCCGCGTTAGTTGATTAATACTAAATGTATGGTCGCCACACCCTGTTAAAAGAATTCTTCATGTGTGACCTCGACTCGTACTTGGCCAATTTTTTATTATGTTATTACGAGTATCATTTTTTTCCTAAAATTCGAGTTAAAACAAAAGATTAAATGGGACAATACAAACAAGACCCAGACGTAATATAATTATCTTATTATTTACACTGCAGAAAACATACAAACTCTATTGTAACTTGTAATTACTAAGACTCTCAATAACCGCATTAACGAGATAACTTGGCAGATTTCGAACCAAACTACACCCGAGTTACAGGTTACAAGGTATGTTTTAATAATTTATTAGCCTTATATTACAGAACTCTGGTATTTATGATTTGCTTAGTTGGGAAGTTTGGACGTATTTCATTGTCATCAATCAAAAAGTGTCTCGATGCAGAATCCCAGCGGGTAAGCACAAACAGCTTATTTGTTTGTCGCTCCGTCTAGGCCAGCTTCATAATAGTTTAGTTTGAGCGGCACAAAGGAACAAACATAAAGTCACCGTCCACAGAGCTTGCAAATGATGTAAATAAAACCATACGAATCAATTCACCATGATTACTCGATTATCACGTCCTTTTAAAGATCAAGTGAGGTCTTTGCAATGATTTATACACTAGATCATTATTTTCATACATACATACATTAAATCACGCCTGTTTCCCAGAGGGGTAGGCAGATACCACTTATTTCCACTTGCTACGATCTTGAAAAATTTCTTTCGCTTCTTCCACATTCATACATCCGAGTCATACACGCACATCAACGCGCGTCATATTAAGTTTAAAACGAAATAACTATTAATTATACGTTATTTTTAATAAAAACGCACTTTGTGAATATTTGAGGTTATGTGTCAAACAGTACCACAGGACCGTATACTTACAGGCAGATAAAAACATTAACCTCTTCTTTCGGCAGTCGAGTAAAAATAGGAACGGTCAATTTGGGACCCATTTCAAGAAAAAATATGCTTAAAGTCGTCAATGTCATTACAGAAGTCAAGTCAGTTGTCACTTTTAGGGAACTCAACCTTATTGTTGTAGAATGTCAGATTGACTTTGGACCTAAGGTGGGTACCAAATATAATGTCGTGACAGTACATTCTTTTGTACCTTGTCGCTTTAACAGATTCGTGCAGTATGACGTCGAAATTACAAAGTACCACTTATGAGGCCGACCATACTAGTTTAGCAAGTACTCGGCCGAGTGACTTGCCTCATGTAATCCGCTTCGGCTGCCTCTTGAATAAGTTACCTGAGCGAGATGCTCTGATTTACACAAGACCGCCGAATTAGGTCATAAACGTCACGGATACTCTTACTATGAATGTATTAACATAATTGCGTATGTGGTAGTGACCGTACACGAATCCACCACAATACTATACACGTAGTAGTATTGAATAGATACTAAATACTGCTAATGCATCTACTTATGAATACCTTTTTTTACACGACTGCCCAAAGTGAAATGTTTTCAGGGTTAATGTATGTATGTAATGTATGTACGATTTTTTATTCCACGATAACTTCTAAACGCCTGAGCCGATTTAGATTTGTGGTATCGTTAGAATCCTTTCACGTGGCGTGGCGGCTCAGTGTCAGGGAAGTTTGATTAACCTTTTCCAGCGAAATTTTCGTGCTAGATATGAAGAACTTCTTGGAGGCTTATAATGTATAGGCAGAATATTCCGTTTATACTAAACAGAGATTACGGTGGGTCTGCACCCCTGTTACCTTACAGACCCACCGTACCACTAAACCGTACCACTGGTGTTACTATAACCAATTATTTCGATTAAAATCGAATTTAACAGATTCGACGGAGCTCTGCTCTCGCAGAGCTCCTATTTCTGGGTAGTTTGCTGAAGAAATAACAAAACCTAAACCTACCTCATATTTATGATACTAATTTTGGTCAGTGGTACGGTTTAGTGGTACGGTGGGTCTGCACCCTTCTGCCTTTGATAGATTTGTTTTAACCCCCGCGATAACAAGGTATGGATATTTATTTATTTATTTATTTATTTAATATAGGAAAACCAACAGCTGATAAATTACACTAAACATAAACTTAGGACACATAAAGCCAATTACAGGTTTTCACAGATAGAAGCAGACTAATAAGTAAGGAATAAAGAAAAACACTTACTAGAAGAATTTGCATTACATGCGAGAAATCACACAATTATCAAAAGAAAAAGAAAATTTAAATTACCAAAATTTAAATATCAGCACAAAAAAGGAAAGAGTTAATTACAAAATTAATGTAAACTATAGATTTTATGGAATGTTACTTTCAATTAAAATTAATTACAATTACCATTATTTGAAATAGTCACAAGTCAAATTGCGTCTTACACGGGGAATTTTGCTATTGAAAATATCAAAATGCATATTTTTAGACAACTTGTTTAAATTTATACTTGCACGCCTAAGAAAAGTGTTACGTCTATATTTACGCGGACAATAAGGAACAGAAATTGGAGGAAGATGCCTTTTGGTCCTGGTAGGGACAGTGAAAGATAGGTTAGAGAGAAGCTCATCGCAGTCAACGTTACCATTAGTAATGTTAAGGATGTAAATGATGTCGGCAATTTCCCGACGTTTGAAAAGTGGAAGGAGGTGATGCGTCCTACACAAGTCAACATAATTAGATGAATCATAAGGGATTCTTAGCTTAAAACACAAATACCTAACGAATTTTCTTTGAATTCTTTCAATTCTATCTACATATGTCTGATAGCATGGGTTCCAAATTTGCGAAGCGTATTCGAGTTTACTCCTAACATATGAGCAATATAGAACCTTAATGGTTTTAATTTGGGTAAAGTGTCTAGAGTTACGCATTATAAAGCCTAACGATCTAGAAGCACTTGCCACAATTTTGTCAATATGGACGTCAAATATTAGTTTAGAGTCATGTGTGACCCCCAAATCTTTCATGAATGATACTCTACTGAGAAGCTGATCCTTAATTTTATAAGAGTAGACAATTGGATTGTTCTGACGCGAAAAGGTCAGCGTGAAACATTTAGATGGGTTAAGGTCCAGTTTATTGTCCACACAATAAGAATCAAGTCGTGAGAGATCGGCTTGAATAAGTTCGGAGTCCTGAGCACTTTTAACTTTGGCAAAAATCTTCATATCATCAGCAAAGCAAAGGAGTCTTGAAGAGAATATGAAGTAGTTTTGACACGTTTTATTGATTTGGGATAGGAGAGGTCATCTTGTATGGTTTTTGGGTGATCTTTAATTACTTTGGGTGAGATGTATTAGATCTGAGGGGCTATTGCCTAACGCACTTGCAATCGCAGTCGGCTTCAAAGTGAAACAATTTTTTCACCTCAGCAGCTCAAACAAGCAGGTTTTGCTGCTTAAAAACAGTGAGCAAAATTCAATTTTGCTGCGAGCGAGAGGCAAAGTAGCTTTTTAATTATTTTTTTTAAATGCCGTGAGCAGTGCTGGGGCTACTCACAACATTCGAAAAAATTGAACTTCACTTTGTTCTGTCACTTTCACTTCGATAGGAAAAAAGCGAGAGATAGAAACAACTTGATTCGAAGTTCGATTTTCAAATTCCACACATATATATCTGTTAAACTTTGAAATGTGTTTATTATAACTATTTTATACAGTAGGTACAATCATTTTTTTTATTTAATGTTTTGAAGACAAAATTAATGAAAAATAAGAAGTTATGTATCTACATAATTTTGTTATCGTTTTATCAATCTTTAATTTCGTGACATAAACCGCGGGGGCAGTTTCAGAACGCATTTCAAAAATAGCGGGATTATTGTACTTAAAAAAAAAAAGTAATGTAATGTAAATGACGATGTAATTTTTGTTAATTTGTCCGCCATAGCCAATAGCCATAGACAAGGCCTAGTTAGGTTTTTTTTAAAGCCACAGACTACATAAAGCTGTATAAAGTTGTGTTTGCACTACGGCATTATCAAGTTGAGTGACAGGTTTTATCTGTTTCATGTTTATTTTTTCCACTTTTTATTTTATTAGTATTTTGCAAAAATGCTTGTGATTGATGAATATGCGATCGTGTCGTTATTTAGTCGTGTATTCACCAAATGGTCACAACGGAAGACCTAGGTTGGCCCTACCAGCTTCACGCTGTGTTGTTCTCGCTGCTGAGGTGAAAAGTTGTATGTCTCACACGAGACCAAAGTTTTTTACGTCTCGTATCTTTGAATCCCTCGCTACGCTCAGGATTCTAACCTAGAATCACTCGCTACGCTCGTGATTCAGTAATAGAATCCTTCGCTTACTCGGGATTCAAAATCATCACTCGCAGCAAAAACCAACTTTGCTCTCTTGTTGAACAAATAACTATTTTCATTTTGTATTTATTTATTTATTTATTCAGGTTACAAACAGTCACATCACAATTATTATGCAGACAAGGCTTCGATTTTTAAAATGAAAACGGTTGCGATTGCGAGTGCGTTAGGCAATTATACCCCATTCCATTGCTCTTAATTCATCAATTCATTGAAATTAATTCCTAGACCACTTTGGAGGGTCAAAATCTTTTTCGATGCACTGAAATTCTCCACTCTGTCACAATCGTAATTTTTCTCTTTAAGTAGGAATGTTTTTTAATCTAAATAAATGTTTTTTTTTATTTAAATCAGTAAAGTATTTTCAAACATCGTCAAACAAAATAAAATATTACTTCCTGGAAAAACAACTATGTCACATTTTCCAGGGACAAATTTCAATGTATCAAAAAAGATTTTGACCCCTAGGTATATCAAAGTTGACACTGTAAATACAATCATAAGAAGTCTCTTACGTTTTGTTTGATTACGTCACTTTGACATAGTCCAAATTGGTGTAGGAATTAATTTCCTTGACTGTATATTTAGTTTTCGCACTAGTCCACTCACGTACATCTCTTGTTGTGTGTAACAAAAGTGTGTTTGCAAAGCCCGAACCGACATCGCATTGATCCGTAGGATTGACATCGTCGAAATGTCCGGAACAGGATTGTTGGAACCGACTCAAGGGATATTTTGCAGTATATGGACGGATATTGCAATAAGAAAATACAGAGTAAAGGCGGGTACCTATTTTCCATACAAACGCTCCTGCCTGTTCAATCTCAGGTTTTAAAAGAAAAAAAAAAAATTATTTACGACAAAGAAATAAACAAAAAGCAAGAAAACACTAACAGTAAAAAAGTCCTGTTGTTACGAAATAGTTCCAATTTACCGCTATGATGTCGTTAAAGCCAGTCGTTTTAGAACCTGTAATATGTTGCCTTGCTACACATATTCGTTTTTTGGACCACCCTAATTGGTAACAAGAGCTTGTTCCAAAAGTACCTATAATAAAACTTTATTGAATTAGATACTCTCACATGTAACTTATCAACCATCAAAATGTCTTCAGCTGCAAACGCATTGAGTGCAGCGGCATCACGGAAATACGTGGAAATGAAATGAAAATACGGTTTTAGTATAGGAACCCGCCGCGCGACACTTCCGCTCTCAGTGCATTTGCACCTTTAAAATAGCTGGCACGTGTTCCGAGTACAACCATGTACTTATGTACGTGCATTTAAACGCAGTAACACCCGTTTTCTGATGATAAAATTGAAAACAGGTTCAATGTTCACACCTACTATCACAAATGTAAAACGGCTGTCCTATTGCCTAACGCACTCGCAATGACAATCGACTTCAAAGCGGAACAATTGTTTTCACTTTGCATGCAGACAAGCCTTCGATTTTCAAAATGAAAACGATTGCTTTACGCAATAGACTCTCGGACTTGCAGTGATGAAAACAAGCTCTCGATCTTGTGGAATCCGGTGATTGGAAAGTGCAAGCGTTATGCATCATCGGACAAATTCGCGGACACGTGAGTGTTGGTGGCCGATATGTGGGTAGGTATTCCAATAAACAAAAACAAGACCAAGTGCGGGTAGTTCGAGAAACTTGCACGCAATATAAATAAGCACCAGCCTTCTTTTACGAGCACCAGGCCGTTGCAACACGATCGAAACGTCATTCGTGTGATTTTTTACGTCTAAAAATAACAAGTTTTTATGCAAACTACCGACCCGCATGCGACTTCGTTCGTGTAATACTGTTTCACGTAAGTAGCACACTTCACGGGATATAAATTATTTCATATTTTATTCTAATATCTAGACTGTCTTGAATTTTATTTAAATACTATTTAACCTTTTAAGCGTCATTAAGGGACAAATTTAAATATCCTTGCCAAACTTTTACTTTTAAAATCTGAGTAGGATAGCATGTTGCAGGTAGAAAGAGCTTAAGTAGGTTGGCTAAGTTGTTTCCACAATCCTACTAATGGTGCGTTCCTATATTCAAAACTGTGGATAGACTTATCAAGACTCGTTACAATTTGACATTTACGACGTACAAAATGTGTCAAATTTTAACGAGACGTCACAACTTTATCCACGGTTTTGAATATAGGAACGCACCATAAGCAGTGTAATTTTAGTTTTTATTTAACTTCCAATGTATGCACGGGTCAAATCTTACAAGTTAAATTTGACTCACTTCCCGGTTTCCGGTGAAACTGAAAATTTGCATACACCAGTTCTGACGACAATGCACTAATATTTCCATCGAGCTGGTCTGATGATGGAGACGTAGGGTGACCGTAGTAACTCTTAAATTACACATGATAAACCCGTCGTGTTAAGGTTCGTTAGAATCGTCTTGACGAGTGTGCAAAAAAAGTACAGTCGACAACAATAGCTTATCCCAAAAATGATGATGAATGATGATGAATGATGAGCCTAATTGTGCAAAATGTGGTTACAGAATTATAAACAAGTTTTTAGAGCTGTTAGTAATTCTGTAACTCTGCCTACCCCACTCTGGGAATAAAGGCGTGAGCTTATGTATGTATGTGTATGTATGTATGATTTTTCTGACAGAAACTTCGTTTTCGTGAGCACCCACGCCCCAAAATGGATAGTAAGATCCGAGGGTCAGAGAAATTTGCATTTAATTGCAATCGTAAAATTGCAAGTGCATTGCTAACACTGAGGATTATTAGTAACTAGCTTCTGCCCGCGACTCCGTCCGCGTGGAACTCGTTTATATCGTAGCTCCATACAAATTTTAACCCCCTATTTCACCGCCTTAGGGGCTGAATTTCGGAAAAAAAACTATCCTATGTCCTTTCCCAGGATTCAAACTATCTTTGCACCAAATTTCACATAAATCCGTTCAGTGGTTTACGCGTGAAGAGGTAACAGACAGACAGACACATTTTCGCATTTATAATATTAGTATGGA
This sequence comes from Acleris laterana, assembly GCA_963966035.1. NCBI lineage: Eukaryota > Metazoa > Arthropoda > Insecta > Lepidoptera > Tortricidae > Acleris > Acleris laterana. The sequence goes on from CAWYPN010000414.1 coordinate 45,994, forward strand.
TTTCACTGGTTGTCTTATCCCCTCACTGGAACAACAATGCGAGCACTGCTGCTTGACGGTAGGTTGAAGTTCTTCACAAATGTTGTCGTATAAAAAGTAACACATAGTGATTCTTCGTGTCGTGTTTTAAAAAAAACTTGCTTTCGCACAGTCTATTTCTAATTCTGTTTTTATTAGATGGCTTCACTCTTAATAATGTGTATTTTGCCAATATCGATTTATTAATAGACAAATCAGTCGATGGATCACACATGAAGACAAATGTTCGATAAAAGAGAATTTTATCTTCATGCGGCTTCATGGGATTATTCTTATTCTTATTCTTATTCTTAAAATGTTAATTATAACGCTGAATAAGGTTCATTAAAATGCGGGTAGTTTCATCAGTAAGTCGTAATAATAAAACGCATGCATTATGTATACTGAATTCGTTAAAATATGAATAAATTTGTAGCAAAATTGCTCCGAACAGCTGTTGAAATGAGTTTCGATAAATGTTTTTCAATTTTTAGGCCTTTAACAAAATGTGGGGCAATATTTCTGGTAAAATTAAACCTTTCGTCTCTCCATGTCATCGCTTATGATACAAACGGCTGAACCAATTTATTTTTTACAACTGTAATACAGTTATTTTATTACCAATTTAATTTTAACCTTCAAAATGAAACTATCTAACACCTTTTTTCAATTGATTTACACTCGATTTTTTTCACATGAAAGTAAAAAAAAACATCTTTAAAATTCTTAGAAATATCTCATTTTAGAAATGTAAGCGGTATAAACGACCTACATAATTTCATTCACCACAACAATATGAAAATCTCATCTAAATTCAAAAGAGACCCTCCTCACGACGATTACCGAATGAGTTTACACATTAAATATTCTCACCTTATTTCGTGTAAGGCTAAACTTTAACCTTTTCAGATTTTAGTAGGCGTATTACACCTCATAAGTAAGCATTTTCATAAAAGGTCAGTATATGGATCCACTTAAAAAATAATTTTAAAATACATGCGAGTATAAAATATGAATTACCTGTTACATTCAACCAGTTGAAAAGAAATGGACTGAAACAAAATAAAGTAAAATAGTTCCTATTCACTGCACTGAACCTTAAATGTGTCAAGCTAAACGTTCCCATTCACTGCACTCGAGAAAACCACAAAACAGCTCGAAGGCGCGTAGCGGGGCTACGGCGAAGCTACGACGCGGGTGCTACGCGCGCGATCCGGTTCAAACTGGCTTCGGCTACGGCCGAGGGATGCCAGCCGAGAAGCAATCTTTGCTCAGATTTACATTTGGGGTCACGCCAAGATTAACAAGTTCAAGTTTTGTTAGTTTACCCTTTGCGTGACTTATTGTTTAGGAAGTAATAATAGTTTTTGTAATGTTTCCTTGTATCTTTTTTTTGTTTTTAATAAAAAACAGGTCAAGTTGAATTCATAATCACCTATTTGCAAAAACGTACATTAGGACTATTGTCCCATTTTAGAACCAATTCTATCACTTTCTAATTCGCCATGGTAGAAAGTGCCAGCACGCGAGTTAATAAATTAAAAAATTCAAATTCAAAATTTAAACTTGCTTATACATATCAATTTTAATAAAATAAACAGACATTGAATAGCAAAACAGTCACAACCTACATATTAGATTAACTAGTAGTTAAAACTATAAACTAGTTTATAATATTTCCCCATTTGCAGGGTAATCGCGGGGCTGGCAACCCCCGTCCAAGCAACAGATAGGTATCTGTTGCGCTCTCGACTCTCGCATGATCGCGCCTCAGGACCGAGTCAATTGCAATTTGTAATATATCAACCACAGCGCCTTTACCCTAGGCGGTAAAATCCACATCGTCTTTGACCTGATACCGTATTGTCAACGTTTTGACAGCTCTTATTTACTTGACAGTAACGGGGGCCGTGTTAAAAACATTACCAAAACTATAGCAGGTCAAAGACAATATCGTTTTACCGCTTTAACCCCTTACTTGTTAACGAGGAATAAGCTTGAAGTAGTTTATGCCATACTTTGGTCTTGATTGAAAAGGGCATGCTTCGATGGTTCGGTCATTTGGAAAGGATAGATGAAAGAAGATTGACGAAAGAGATATACAGATCGAAAGTGAGTGGACGGGTCGGAAGGGGCCGCCCTAGGCGTACTTTTTCGAGTCAAATCGGAGAAATACTGGAAAAGGGCCGAATCTTAAGTACCCGAAACCGACGTGCGTGCATGACTCGATGTATGAATGTGGAAGAAGCGAAAGAAATTTGTCAAGATCGTAGCAAATGGAAAGAAGTGGTCTCTGCCTACCCCTCTGGGAAACAGGCGTGATTTAATGTATGTATGTATGTATGGTCTTATCTGTAATTGTGACATTCGCATCTGACAGAAAGTGACAAAGCATGGCATAAACTATTCCAAGCTTATTCCCCGTTTATAAGTAAGGGGGTAAATGTAAAAACATGAAACTATTCAAGTTACACTAGAATCGATTTAGACGTGTGTAAATTTACGTTTACAGGGCTCTATTCTACTATAGTTGGGAACTTCTCACTCCATCACTCATATAAACAAATTAATTTACCAATATTAATCCATCGCGTACTTTTGAAGGTTGAGCATGGTCATATTATTTATTTATACACTTACCCCCTTACTTCTAAACGTGGAATAAGCTTGGTATAGTTTATGCCATGCTTTGTCCTTATCTGTAATTGTGACATTAGCATTCGACAGAAAGTGACAAAGCATACATACATACATACATTAAATCACGCCTGTTTCCCAGAGGAGTAGGCAGAGACCACTTCTTTCCACTTGCTACAATCTTGACAAATTTCTTTCGCTTCTTCCATTTTCATACATCGAGTCATGCACGCACGTCGGTTTCGGGTAGTACTTAAGATTCGGCTTTTTCCAGTATTTCACCGAAAAAGTACAAAGCATGGCATAAACTATTCCAAGCTTATTCCACGATTATAAGTAAGAGGGTTAATCATAAAACATCCCGTAGCTTCGATAAACGCACACTAATAAACTTGTAAAAAGTATTAGTTCATGGGCTAATATTATCAGTCTAATAAGTTTCGAGAAACAGGCCCCTGGGGCCCGTTGCTCATAGAGTATTAGTCCAATAATATTAGTGTTATGTCTCAGAGACGAAACACGAATATTATGCGACTTATGGCCTTCCTATATTCAAACCGCGGACAGATAGGCTTACTTCGGATTAAAATTTGACACATTTTGTATGGGCAAATGTCAAATTTTAACCCCAGGTAAGCCTTACCTATCCACGGTTTGAATATAATGAAGAAATGGGCCCCTGAATTCTAACATCATTAGAATTTATCTATTTCTTTGCATTCATTTTGCTTGTTTTTTAAAACATGCGTTAAAAATATTTAGTATCTGTTAACTCATTTTACCCTTTAAATTCATATTTAAATTTCCTCAGTAATTCATATGCATGTGTAATTAATCTGAAGGCAATTTAATTAAAGTTCGCTGAGCCGTTACAATTCGATGAAGCGTTCAGCGTCAAAAGTTTCACAGCTTTTCATATTTTCTTTTTTTCTTGCTTCGTTTTGCATTATTCATAAAAGGGAATTATTTAAAACAAGTGACTATTTAAATTCTAAATTGTTTTGTGTACTCCAGAGACTCCAAACCTTTTTTGAAAATAAAAATTCAAATGAAAATCTTTGGGCTGTAAGTAGGAATGCGTTTGGGATGCGTTTTTTATTTAGATATGTGAAAACGCGTTTGTTAGTTTTAAAAAAACTAACAAATCGCACTTTCACATATCTAAATATACAAACGCGTTTCAAAAGGAGATCAGTTGGTCTTTTTTTAATAAATTTCTAAATAAGCTAGCGACGCAAAATTATTATATTATGAAATTATAATCAAAAGTACCAATAGGATATAATCACGAAAACTTACATAATAATGTAAATGGGAAATGACATGTATCTCGGTTAGTTACAAAAAGTTACGCAATACTTACTAATTTAAATGTTACTTATTAGTAGGGAGCCACAATATAAAAAAAATATAAACTTTAATCATATCCGTTACTCCTCACACTGTAAATAACTCTTCGTTAATCTTAAATGCCCACATTGAAAATGGCACATCGGTTTAAATCCTTACTTTATTGGACTTTTAAATTGCGTTGTTTTGTTCGAACCCTGCCGTAAACCGTATAGGCTCTCACTCTCTCTTGGACCAACGATTGGGAACTACTGGAATAGACAGTTTATTAAAACTACGTGACATGTAGTAGTGGACCACGAAGCTAGTGTAACGTTTCTGTCTCTATTTAACACGGTAAAAACTTTGAATGAATGAATGAAAGGTATTTGTCCTGGGCCTCTATTCTCGGTGGTAAAAAACCATATCGTTTTTGACCTGTTATCGTATTGACCAACTTTTTATAGCTCTTATTTGCTGGACAGTAATGGCGGCCGAGTTAACCCTTTTATTCGCAAAATTGGAAAATGACGTGTGTTCAAACCTCTTTAGTTTCATAAAGAGCATAGAAAAATAGTTACAAAAAAAATATAAAAAAGTGAACCTTTAACTTGTTGAACCGGCTCAACATTGCGAAGAAAAGGGTAAAACATACCCTAACACGTCAAAGACAATATGGTTTTTAGCACCTAGAATAAAGGTGTTTGTTCCGTAGATTGAACCTGGTACAGCCACCAACAATAATATATTTTTATGATCACTAAAAAGTATAAAATAAAGTAAATGTTTTAAAAACAAAAATCGCGTTCAAAGACGCAGAAACTATAAAATTTATTGAATTAATTGTACGTTTTCCGATTATAGCGATAAATTAGTTTTACGCGGAAGGAGTCGTGGAAAAAAACTAGTTCCCAAATTAAATAGATCTTTCTTTATTATAGTATAAAACAGTACGCTTAGATTTTTCAAACTACGCAACCGAGTTTAATGCTGTTTTCATCAATACATAGAGTAAGGTTTTTAGGTATAAAAAATCTAGACTATATGTTATAGAAAACTTTCATAAACCGAAGCGAAGCGAGGGCGGGACGCTAGTTTAGTTATAAACCTAGACTAGGTACAGTTAAGAGCAATAATATCGGCTCACGGCATCTCTAAATTAGTAATACTGAGACCAATTTCGATTGCTCTGTAGTATATGAAAATGACGCGGCGGAAACAAAGGATTGATTGCAAGTCATGCATGCAGTGCACTTTCACGGACGAATGCCCCGCGATATATTGGAATACGAGCATTAATCATTGTTATCGGGAATGCAATATACGGGGGAAAAGAATTAGAAATGCGATAAAGCGTTATTTTTATCTAATGTCGAAAAAGGAGGTACAGTCACAACACGGGATTCCTGAGCCGAGCCACTGTACGTATTTTGGCCGTGTAATACAAATCGGAGGGGCTATTGCTTAACGCACTCGCAATCGCAATTGTTTTCATTTTGAAAGTAGAAGGCTTGTCTGCATACAAAATGAAAACAATTGTTCCGCTTTGAAGCCAATTAAGATTGCGGGTGGTAGGACCTTGTGCAGGGTCCGTCCGGATCGCTACCACCATCTTATCCATTAACCTACCGCCAAACAGCAGTGTTCGCATTGTTGTGTTCCGGTTTGGAGGTAAGACAGCCGGTGAAATGACTAGCATAGAGGCAGTCCATCTTAGTCCTCAGGGATGGCAACGCATTTGCAGTCTTAGGATTGCATTGCAGTCTTGTGAGTGTGAATGTCTATGGGTCACAGTTTCCACTTACCATCAGGTGGCCTGTGTGCTCGTTTGCCTTCTATATGCCATAAAAAAAAAATGCGAGTGCATTAGGCAATAGCGACGCAGGTTTAGTCGCTTATACTCGTATATCCAGACAAGGAAAGTCGCAGGAAAGTATTACATCTTTGTCATCGTGTTTGACAGGCGAGAAGTTCCATTTAGGTTGCAATTTAACTGTTGGGCAACCCGAAAACCTGAGGGGCTATTGCTTCTTCGCAATTGTTTTCATTTTGAAAATCGAAGGCTTGTCTGCATACAAAATGAAAACAATTGTTCCGCTTTGAAGCCAATTGAGATTGCGAGTGCGTTAAGCAATAACGACGCAAGCCTGCCAACCGAACAATAGTGTTTACACCATAGATGTAGGAAAACATAGATCCCGTGTAGCCAAATATCAAGCGTACCACCTTTTTCTTCTGTGTACAACACAGCTTGTAGCCAATATTATTGATAAACTGCACATCACTGACTGCAAACTTACGCACACTAATACGAGTATGCAGAGTGACACACAATAACACGTTTAAAAAGTGGTACACTTTTGAAATTCAATCGAAAGCGGTCATATATAGACGACTATTTTTAACGAATTTATAACAGGTGAGAAGAGTACAGTCAACAGCATAACTAAGTGATCATTTCTGTATCTTGTCGCTTTCAATCGTTTGACAATTTTTTATAACATTTACATAAATGATCACTTATTTATGCTGCTGACTGTACTGTTCTATTATCCGTTTTTATACTCCCTCTATGGTTTCCTACCTCTATGGTTTACAACCAAAGCCAACCAATTACAGTTCTAGAAACAGTAACCTAGCGACAATTGTTACAACGTAACGATATCAACGGAAAAATTATGATTGATCATACGACATCGGGAAAACTCGGAATCGACGACATTATCCGAACGTTCTTTACGATTACCGTTGACCTGTCAGATTATTTTTGAAAGCTGATTTGACGGAAATACTAAATGACAAAGAACGTCATCATTCGTTATCAGTCGTTCACGACGATGTAACACGAGTAAGCCCGATTTGTATTACACGGCTAAATTATGAAAGTGGCAAGTGGCACAACAATCCCGTGTGGTGACTGTACATAATTTATTTATTTTATTTTATTTTATTTATTTAAGAACACACACATAATAATAATAATATAATGTCTTTGTCATGTATGTATATGAGTATGTTGGTTCTTTGTTTCCTTGTAGAGGGTGAACGGATGGCCTGATTGAACAAGCGAGGTAACGTTAGAATTGTTAGAATCTTCTTACCATCGTAAATGTCATTAGGTCCTTTTTATTTTAATTAGGGATGATTAAAATTGACAAATTGCTCAACACAAGCCACGAAATAATGTTCTCAAGTCCATCTGGTAGGTTAGGTTATATGAGTTCTATAAAAATGGTGAAATATTTACAGTTTCGGAAAAAAGCGTTTTGCAAAATATTTGTTTGTTAAATGAATCAGTTTGTGAAATTTTATTAAGTAAGTAATTAGATACCTTTTTAAGGCCCTAATGCACCCACATCACCTTTCACCGTAACCTACGCCCGACCATATACGCACTTTTTGCGACAATACTTCTTGCCCGACTACAAATAAAAAAGAGTACCTACTCATTAAGGCAGTAATGGATTGCGATATTTTTTCCCGGGCCTTTGTGTGGGCCCTTTGTGGGAGTGACTGGATTATTCGAGCCTCTCGACCTCTTGTGCCTTTAGAAATCTCCTGACGATTACTCCAAGATATGCTTTTGTTCTTTTAAAATTATTTTCGGTTTAATACGACTAATAGCACGTGACTGCGCGCGGTGACTTTCAACAACATCTCAACAAAACTAATAGTCCCAAAAAGTCGATGATCCTACCTCATCGGGTACCGATAGAAAAAAAAACACTGAAAAGTAAAAAAAATGGTCTGTACAATCGTAACCTGCCAGGTTATGAGCACGAAAAAAAACCAGTAAGTAGGCCGCAAGGGCACTTTAACACATCAAAAATCTACCAGCGCTTCGCAAGAGACCACTGCTGAAAAGAAACGCCGCAAGAAACTCAACGTTTAAATACTATTTTTAAATATTGCTTATGATATTTTAGTATTATAATTTTTAACCTAGGATTATATAAAACAATGACTTTAACATAAAAAAAATACAATGCGTAGTTGAGCAGGAAAACGTATCAAAACTCTGAATTTTCATTAAGCAATCATGTACAAATATCCTCAAAGGATATAAAGAACAGTAGTTTTAAGAGATAGGTACTCTTAGAACTACTTGTCATTCAACAGTAGTCAATAATGAGTACCTACTCTAGAGGAACTTGATCTACCGCGCCTCCATTTGGCCGTTTAGTCTCCCCAAACGATTTTCCGGTTTCATTCGGATGTAGTTTTATGGCATCAATTACCAGTAATCCCAGCATGCAAGGAACGTGTTATTATTTGCCTATCATTTGATTTGTTTTTGGTATCCGAGTGATTTTACTTTTGGACAGGAGTACCTATAGGTACATACATTATTTTCCGTCAATAGCAATGAAATAATAGGACAAAATTACATTTGAATTTAATAAAATTGGCATCTTAAAATTGCTTAAGTTTTGTTATAAAAAGTCAAAAAATAAAGTTTTTAATTGGTTGAATTTTTTTAAAACATATTTAAGGTCGTAATTATTCGTAAAATGCTACTTGCCTAGTCCATTAGGCCTATTAGCAGGGCTCGGAAACCGTTTTTTTTTAACCAGCCTCATTTCAATTCCGCTGGAGCAGAATCGATATTATTTGGGTTCTGATGAAAGAGCAACATAAAACTGTGCCTGCATGAAATAACAGTTTATTTCGCTAGCTAATTTGTGTTTATCTCAGCGATCACAACGCTAGCGAATCGAATCCGCTCTGAGAGAGCGTTAACAAAAATGTAGTTAAGAGCTAAAGCCACAACTATAACGAACTGGTATTTTTCCAAATCTCCCCAAACCCAGCATAAGAGCTATGCATCAGCACAGGTATAATCCCCTCGAATAAATGAGAACAAACAGACACTGTATTATATTTTATTTATTTCAGTACCTCGTAATTTCACTGACAAGATCTCTTATTAGTAACGATTCATAAAATTTTAACAAAGAAACATCCACTTTATGAAAATAAGCTTAAGAACTTCAAAGGTATATCAAAATGAAATGACGAGCTACTCTTTTATGTTTTATAAATTATTACATTTCGCTTTTCACATGTTTTATTTCGTTTTTTTACAACTCTACAAGTTTTTGACTACATTTTAGGAACCTGTCTGGGGCCGCTACTACCTGGGGACCTTCAAGAGACGAGCATACCTACTCTTTTTCAAAGGCCGGCAACCTCTCCAGGTGCTGCAGGTGCCTAGGGGCAACGGAGACCACTTCATATCAGGTGACCCGGCAGGCCGTTTGCCGCATATAGCATTAAAAAAAATATATTGTCATCTTGGAGTAGATTTAAAGTTTTGATTAACTCTATGATAATTCCAGTTTTATCTATTTCATTTACAATTAACTAGTAAATTTACTTAATTATTACGTTATAACATTCACTTAAATTGCTTTGTGAAACCCGTCATTACTTTAAAAAAGACGTACCCACCCGTTAAAGCGGTGTTTGAGGGCAAGCCGTGAAAATCAGCCTACATTACAATAGGTACAATACAAGCCTATAAAGGCAGCAATCAGTAAATTCTCATTAATCCACGACGAGAGTGCTGGGGTGTTATTCTCTCAAAAACAACGGACGGTCGGACGGACGAGAGAAATCGCAGCGGCGAGTTTAAGTAGTCCCGTCATAGCGAACAAAACACCTTTTACCGCGCGATTTACAATTAAGCAGCGTTATACGTTCGATCCATCGACAGAAACCATGCTGCTAAATTGAAAATGCACGCGCTAAAATATGTTTTGTTCGCACTGACGCACTGTGGGACGAAAATCGGCTCTAGAGGACATAGAAATCGAAGTTCTCATTTTTATAATTTTTTGATGGGGATTGGTTTCATTTGCAGTTATAATGCTAAAATATTATTTTGGTTGGATTGCGTTTGGAAACTGATGAGTTATAATTTTTTTCCTTAAAATTTGTATGGGACGGCATGAAAAAGTCCAAATATCTCTGAAACCGCAAGAGAAACCGTTATATCCTCGCAGATGGTAATAAAAATAATTATTTGTGATTTTTTGGCGTAGTGCATATTTCAGTAATTGCTGCGGTTTTTTTTTTAAAAATCGATGTTTTTTTTTGTGAGTCCTGGCGGATTATTTTATCAATACACGTCTTGAATATTTATATTTTGTATATTTTATACTCAAATTATAAATCAAAAATTTTTTTTATTAATTATGATCGCTTAAAATATAAACAATTAAATATTTTTCCGGTAATGAGGCGATTATTGTGCATGTTTAATGAACTATATTCAGTAATGGGATTATACTTAATTTATTTTGGTTGTAAATAGTTTGTAATTATTTCTTGAGTAATTAGTTATAAGATTTAATGAGATCCCTTAATTAATTCTGATAAGTGATTGATAAATAAGTAGGTGATTACTTAACGAAGTGGTAAAGGAATCATCATTAGCTCACATCAATAAATAGACCAGACATTTTTCCGAGAGCGATAATCGCAATTATTCTGTATAACTGTGAACATCTGTACTCCTGCTAAAACCTAAAAATGACAAATTTTTCTACCAACTTGGACCTATTTGTCGTTTTACAAAGCAAGAAGCCGGCATTTAACCATGAAGTATTGTTCGAAGCAGTGGTGCAACGTTTGGGTTCCAGTTTATCTGAAGACGAAATAGAAATACTTAGAGAATTCTGTACAAAGTTTACTCGATCTGCAGTTACGAAATGGCAAAAAAGTAACCGGAATACGAAAGACTTCAGAAAATACTACGAAAGTTGGCTTCAAGCTAATGTTGATTGGCCCAGCTGTCTACAAACTAATCTACTCAGCCTTGGACTACTTCAAGATTCGTCGTGTTCTGAGCCTTTGGAATCGTCAACTACGACTGATTTTACTTTACCAGAATGTTTGATACCATCTACTTCAACTGGAACAATGACCATTCGATCCAGAAAACCATTTGAAGAACTATCAATCAAGCAAAAAAAGAGAAGATTCGACAGTTATACAGGAGAAGACTCAACTGAATTAACATATGCAGCGGCAAAACTCTTGAAAGAAGATGGGCGTGAAGATATAGCATCCGTAATTGAGTACATGCTCAAAAATTCTGAAGCAGCAGCAAATATACAAAAAATGATCAAGAATGAAATCAAATACTTCAGTTACATATTCACCAGATAAGGCACTCGGTCTTTACGTGGCATTAAAGCTGACTAAATGGCAATACATGACCTTAAGGGAGTCAGCTATTCAAGAAGAAGCCGAAGATCTTTATCCATCATACTACAAGATTCAGTCAGCGAAATTACAAAGTTACCCTCCGAAATCCGCTATAACCATAACGGATTCATCAGCTCAAATTAAACTTCAAGCTTTACTGGATTTAACTACGCAGAGGATTCTAAAAGAATTACCATCTAATATTGAAGACAAAGAGTTGACGCTGATATCGAAATGGGGTTTTGATGGTGCATCCAGCCAGAGCAAATATAAACAAAAAATGGATGGCGAAAACGATGACTCGAGCATATTCATGGCATCATTAGCACCACTCAAATTGGTTTGTGGTGAGGACATTTTATGGACGAATCCAAAACCCTGCTCACCGTCTTATTGTCGCCCATTGATGTTCCGTTTTGTTAAGGAAAGTAAAGCCGTAGTTTTGGAGTTAAAATCAAAGTTCGAAGAAGAAATTAAGGCTCTACTTCCTACGGAATACAATACAGCTAAAATAAAACACCTTTTGAAGATGACCATGATAGATGGTAAAATTTGTACTTATCTATCGGAAGCTAAGTCAAATGCTACGTGTTACTTGTGTTTGGCTAAGCCTACCGAAATGAATAAGTTAGATTCAGTTGTAGTGAAGCAGATTTCGACAGAATTATATGAATTCGGGTTATCTTCACTACATGCTCGTATAAATTCAATGGAGTGCCTTTTACACATTTCTTACAGACTGAGAATTAAAAAATGGGCTGCAAAAGGCGAGGAACTCAAAAAAATAATGAACGAGACGAAAAAAGTTGTTCAACACCGATTCAAGGAAGAGCTCAACCTTTTGATCGATAATGTAAAGCAGGGATCGGGTACCACAAACGATGGCAATACAGCAAGAAGGTTCTTCGAGTTTCCTGAAAAAACTGCAGCAATAACTGGATTTGATGAAGAACTTGTTCGCAGATTTGCTGTAATACTGCAAGCAATAACATCTGGAGAAGAAATTGATGTTATGAAATTTAAGGAATATGCCTTTAAGACTGCTCAAAAGTTCGTAGCAATGTATGATTGGTATTATATGCCGTCAACTGTGCATAAGCTATTGATTCATGGAGCAGACATTATCGCCAGCAACGCCATTGTTCCTATCGGAAGTCTCTCGGAAGAGGCTTCCGAAGCTCGAAATAAAGATTTTAGGAGGTTCAGGGAGCATAATTCTAGGAAAAGGAGTAGGCAAGCTTGTAACGAGGATATACTGAATATGCTTCTATTATCCTCCGATCCTCATATTACGGCAATAAGACCTAGTGTGGATAAGAAGAAAAGGCAGGCATTTTTTGCCGAAACTAGGTCTTTATTTTCGGTTCAGGAAGTCGAACTGGAACAAGAGGTTTCAGATCCGTGTGATCTATATCAAAATGAGTCCGATATAGAGCATTCGTTAGATATATTACCCTAATAAAAAATATTATGTATTGTGTTTATTTTAGTCACATTATGGATAGTTATTTTTTTTACATTTTCTACTTTTATTTCTAATTAGTTATACAGAAAAAATACTATTCTATCACGTTTTTTTTTTATTTTACTTTTTATTATAAATATTTATATATGTAAGAAGAGTATTTGCATTCCGCTACCTCCCCCTCCTACATAAGTTGAAAAAAAATATACGCCACGGACTTAAAAAAAAGACAAAATAACATCGATTTTTCAAAAAAAAACCGCAGCTATGACTGAAATATGCACTACGCCAAAAAATCACAAATAATTATTTTTATTACCATCTGCGAGGATATAACGGTTTCTCTTGCGGTTTCAGAGATATTTGGACTTTTTCATGCCGTCCCATACAAATTTTAAGGAAAAAAATTATAACTCATCAGTTTCCAAACACAATCCAACCAAAATAATATTTTAGCATTATAACTGCAAATGAAACCAATCCCAATCAAAAAATCATAAAAATGAGAACTTCGATTTCTATGTCCTCTAGAGCCGATTTTCGTCCCACAGTGTGACGGGACTACTTAAACTCGCCGCTTGGGCATTCACTCGTTCGTCCGTTCGACCGTCGTTGTTGAGAGAATCACTACCCTGCCCCATAACTCCCATTCAAGTTGAAAAGAATTTTAGCCGCGGGAGAGGGAAGAGCGAAATAATTAAAAATATGATGACGCTAACATGTTTGTTGGATTAAGCGAGATATTCCACGTTTACTCGATATATTTGTATTGTCCGTTTCGCACTCGGCTAGTTGGAATGAGACCGAGGATAACCACGTGTGGCTTGGAAAAGTAAGTGGGTGTTTATGATTGGTTTATGACGTCTTTATGTGTCGTAAATAACAAGTTTCATGTCAGGTTGAAATCTCTATCTACATACATATTATGTAAATCTATACTGCCATCCGACGGAAAAAAGGCACATGTACTAGGTGTATATGAATTGTATAAGTAACCTTATTATAAAGTTTCAGAGTTTAATAATGTGTCTTTTTCATTAAACCATATATTCGGCTGTAAAAAGAGTGATAAATCGGGACCAAATGGATCGGGATCTCCTATTATTTATTTATTTATTTAATCGCGCACAAAAAAAAACACAAATGGCGGTCTTAGTGCCTAATGGCATATCAGTAGACCAAATAAACATATAGTAATTTAAAAGTTTGTGTAACACAGAAAAAGAAAGACTGAAAACAAAGCAAATCAAATAGGTATTTACAAAATAATAATCAATAAGAAAACATTACATGTACTTATACATAAATAAATACAAAAAGTGGTTTATAAAAAAAAAGTTTTAACACAACAATGCATCCAGTAACACATAATAGATACCTTAGTTCACAATTGTACTAATTACATTTGAAAATTTATTGTAATTAGTATGTTTGTGCACAAATAATAAAGTTTGTAACTTTACTGGCAAAATAAAACATTTAGTACGATTGTGCACTAAGGTATCGAATATGTCACAACTAAGTAGGTAGCTAAATAAAGTAAGGTGTAAAAAAGAATTAAACGCAGTGACATCTATTTATACTTACAATGTAACTATTTTATTAAAAATTATTATTCCCGACTCATACTTAATAATGTTTTCCCTGATTTTATCATAACTAAGTCAATAACTAAAATAACACACAAATAGTCTAGTAATGTAATGTTTTCCAACAAATAAAAAATAATGTATCGTAGGATTAAACTAGATACCTACTCGTATGCGACGACATAATGAGGTTTAATTTTATTAAAACTTTTAAAACAAAACTCTAATAACTTTAAGAAAAAACAATTAAGATCACTACGAGAAAAGTTTTGATGAAGCCGTCAAGAAATGGTGGTATCGCTCAATTAATTCTTCATAGAATAAAGTCAGTTGTTTCTGAAGAATTTCTGTTTAATTAAATAAGTAATGAACATGGCACAAGTTATTTAATTACTGTATTGTGATATTGCCACCGGGTGGGAATTAGTAATTAAGAACAGTCAATTGACGCTGGGTTTTGTTTTAGAATACTTCTCTGTTTTAGCTTAGCTGGTTTTTCTAATTCATTATACAAGTTTAATCCCGTGATTCCTTTGCGGACTATTTATTAAAAAAAAAATTGACTGTAGCGTCCTAAATTTTGAGAAGTACTTGGAAGACCGAGCGACGTTCGGGTTAAAAACGATTTTTCCCAAAGATGACAACTCGACTGTCATCGATATCGCCTATATTGCAAATTTTAACGAAATCGTTAGAATTGTTTTCGCGAACGTGATGGCAAATATTTATTGCTCGTTTAATAGGAAAGGATATTATTTATGACATCAAAAATCAAGACTGTTATTAAGATTTTTTATCTAGAAATAAAATTAAAGTTGCCATCGTGTCCGTAAAGTACCTAAGTATATAAATCATTTGTAGGTGTGACTTAGTGTAGGAGTATTTAACCGCGTAGGCTCGTTAGGCCCTGCGTACAAAAATGTACATGATACGGCCATTGCAATAAAGATCGCAAAGGAGATAAAGCAGAATTTTATTTTTGACAATTAAGTTAGAAAATTTACTAAATTGAAATCACAAACATAAGTAGAATTAACAACATAAATAAGTGATCATTTCTGTACCTTCTCGCTTTCAATCGTTTCACAATTTTGTATAACATTTCAAACACGACGTTAAAGTGACAACGTACATAAATGATCACTTATTTATGCTGTTCACTGTACATACATTAAATCACGCCGGTTTCCCACAGGGGTAGGCAGAGACTACTTCTTTCCACCTGCTACGATCCTGATGAATCTATTTCGCTTCTTCCACAATAGGTTCATATTCGTTATTTGCACACTGAAAAGTGCAATGGAATTAACAACCTGATTAGCTTACTCGCTTTTCAAGGGTTAACGAAACTCCTATTTCTTACGAAGTACTTGTCGAGTCAGGGCTCGGAGGCTTTCAAGGAATCGCCTCGAATTACATTCTCCGAAATACCAACTATGTTTATCAATATCATATCTCAACTATAAATTAACTTCAAAAACAACCTTGTCTCTTGCCGTACTAGGTGTAAATTGTGATGAAATGAAAAAATACTTACGAGGTAAGAGAAGTAAGCAAACCAGATAACAGTATATTATATATGATCACATTGATCACAAGGTGGCTTTTGTACACCGTTTGACTACTAATCGACGTAACTAGATATTATAAAAGGTGCTCTATATTCGATACTGTCTAAAGTGAGGCCAAGAGAAAGGTTAAGTAAGTAACACTTAAACCTAAACCCATATAGCCTACTAGCTTCTGCCCGCGACGCCGTCCGCGTCGAACTCGTTTATTTATCTCTATTTCATCCCCTTAGGGGATGAATTTCGGGAAAAAAAACTATCCTATGTCCTTTCCCAGGATTCAAACTATCTTTGCACCAAATTTCTCCTGAATCGGTTCAGCGGTTTAAGCGTGAAGAGGTAACAGACAGACAGACAGACACACTTTCGCATTTATAATATTAGTATGGATTAGTATGGATACATGGACGTAGGGTTAGGGACAAGTATCATTTATTCGTAACTATTACCTGGTGCCTTTTTTTATCCAACACTTAAAGGTGAAGGTATAGTCATAGTAAAAAAGGTTCGTCACTTTTCGACTCTATTTCAAAGCTCTTAAGGCCCAAAAGTGACGAACCGTTTGTTACGGTGACTATACTTAACTGTGAACAAATATGATTTATGCACGTTAATATGTGTCTGTGTGTATGTGTGTGTGTGCGACCCTCCGAACGAAGCTAGCAGTCCCGAGTTCGATTCCCGGTAAGGGCAAATATTTTTGTAAATAAGGGGCCAATCTCACACCAATTGACCTAGTCCCAAACTAAGCTCAAGGCTTGTACTATGGGTACTAGACAACTATATAAATACTTATATAGAGAAATATATACTTAAATACATAGAAAACATCCATGACTCAGGAACAAATATTCGAGCTCATCACACAAATATATGCCCTTACCGGGATTCGAACCCAGGACCACTAGCTTCGTAGGCAGGGTCACTACCCACTAGGCCAGCGCGTCGTCAAATGAGTGCTAGTATTTGTGCCTAGGTCGTGTACGGTGTCAAGCATGTATTCCTATATCGTTCTCTAGTGCCCATAGTACAAGCGTTTATATAGTTTGGGACTAGGTCAATTTTAATTTATTCATTTTATTTGTACACACACACGTACAAACACACACACACATACACACATCTATCCAGTTTGAGTTATTCCCATTTAAATTATCTTTAAGTAAAAACTTATACGAGGTTGTCACTCTTCCATACACATGTAATTTTAAAATAAAGCTAATGGTGTTTTATCTTTTGGCGAACCTTATTATAATTATTTCAATAAATACACATTGTATATTTTTATTTACTAACGTGGTTTGGATGCGCTTGTTTTGTAATAGGTACCTATTTAAACTTGTGCGCAGTTTTAAACACCACGTAATCAAAAAAAAATTAATAAAAAAAAATTGTTAGATGGGAGAACAAATGAACGAACCCTCACTTAAAACTTTTATATTTGCATATATTAAAAACTTTTAGAAGCACTTAAATTTTAATATTAATACAGCTGCAAATTATTTAAGATGACAGAAACTTAATAACACTTGTAACTTTCTTAAGAAATATTAGCATTGAAAATTTGAAGTCATTTCGGAAGAATTTAAAATTAAATGTTGCCAGATTTATGGACAAGTAAGACGGCTTTTTTACTTGAAGAGAGTTGCTAAGCGACACTAAGTAGGTTTGCAAGCTCTTCAGTGATTAAGGGGGAAGGGTAGAGTCTTAAGGAAGTTGGAAAAGAGCACAAAAACGTTACTCGTTTCGAATTTCTTTGAAAACAGCTTATTTTGTCATTTCCGGACCGCTACTGTGTCGGCTTAGGGCGGGTTTTTGGAACCGTATTTAACTCGACTCATAGATAAAATGGAGTTGTTCAGTTAAATCATTAGTTACGATTTTTATCTATTGCTTGACGCACGCATTAAATATCCCGCTATTGTCCTAAAATACAAGCCTACTCTTTTCACCATTGGATCTTACACTAGTTTTATCTCACGAATGCGGGTGGGCCTTACTTGTTTGTTACATTGTGTGTGTAGATGAACGTTCTCATTGTCTCTGAGTGCGTAGCGGTAGTCGCTAAGGGTCGCCGTAGTGTGTGTGTGTGTCTATGCAATAGGAGAGGCCTATGTCCAGCAGTGGTTACAGAATTATCAAAAAGTTTTTATAGTGGTTGGAAATTCTGTAGCTCTGCCTACCCCACTCTGGGAATAAAGGCGTGAGTTTATGTATGTATGTATGTCCAGCAGTGGACTAATGTAGGCTGATGATGATGATGAAAAAAAGAGTTTACTTAAGGTAAATGCGCCTATCATGGACAGTGTTCCAGTCATGAACAATCCCAATAAAAGTAATTACATATTATATAACACAATTTACAATTAGATAAGGTTGTAATACTTCGGGCCTATCTCTATTAAAATTAAATCAGTTGAAAGTGCCTTTTTGTCCGTTAAAATTGTTGATGTTCATCACTGGAACATGGGTTCAACCATGATGGGTGCAACCTTACTTACTTTAAAAGTTTTCTTGACGATTTTCGTTCTTATTCTATCGTCAAAACGGTGGTATAGTAGATTAAAACAGTATTATTTCAAAATCCTTGCTAGTTTTGTTTCAAGTTCATAGTTTTAATATAGTTAACTTTAAAATACAGTTGTATTTTGAGTTACTACTGTTTTGATCTAGCAGTGCGAAATATTAAACACCGGTTATGTATATAGGTACATGGACCGGTATGGAATCCTCGTTGCTAAAATCTGAGGTGCACTTGACCGGTTTTTTATTTAAAAAATACAACAACCTTTTACATATATTGTTTTAACAGTAGAACATACATCCTGTATTAGGACAAAGAGTTCTTAAGTGTCATCGCTTCGCTTTCCCTTTGAGAGCACGCTGTGTGTTGGAAATGTCAGACACTTTAGTATTGTTTGCGGAGGCCGATCGTAACAAGAAAACACACATTAGATGTACTTAACAAATCCCCATTACTCAATCCAGAGCCGGGAAGCCTTTCTGTAGGGTGTCCATGTTGTAATACATAAATCTGGACATTTTTCTATTGTTTTTTGCAATTTTTGTTCAGGGTCTGTATTCTAAGCGCTAAAAACCATATCGTCTTTGATCTGGGGGGTTATTATGACATAACTTTGCAGTTCAGTTTGCGCTGAAAGAGAAGGATAGAGATATAAAACTGCTATAGCTCTGTCCTTTACGCTTGCCGTAAAATGAACTGCGTAGCCATGTCATAATAACCCCTCTGTTATCGTATTGTCAACGTTTTGATAGCTCTTATTTATTTGACAGTAATGGCGGCTGACGTCGAAATAATACCATAGCGCCAAATACGACATGGTTTTTACCCCCGGAAATAGAGGCTCTGTGGGCCTAGTATGGCTGCGTCTATATCGCGTGTCAAATATGGGTAAAGCATCTGTCACTTCTACTAACCACTACTTATTTACGTGTCAGAACTCAGAAGGTGACGGATGCCTTATCTAAACTTTTTCACGCGATAAACGCAGCCATGTTAGGGCCCCTGGACTAGTGATTATTGTTTGACTATATTGTAAGTATCCCATAGTATTAATTTACTTTTTAAACGACTTCTAAAAAGGGTTAGTTTCTGTGTTCGGCTGTATGTATGTTTTATTTATGCAAATTTGTCAATTGTGGACCAATTTTGATTATTTTTTTCGTTTGAAAAGGTATCACGCAAGTATCTGATGAGGGGATCCGTTAGGAATTGAGAGAACCTAATTTCTAATGGTAACTTCAGTTAGACTGTCGTAACATTTGAAAAGAAGTTATTTTTGCGGTTTTTAGGGGCGATTTTCTGTTTTATTTTATGTACTTCCTTTGGTTTAAGCTTAAGCTTAAGTTTATTCCATAATTTTATTCCACAAAACGGCACTTGAATGTAACTTCAACACGACATGAAGAAGCTTGGCTTGCGAAAGCGCCGCAGACACCGTGGCTCGTCCACAGCGGACTCGCTCGGTTTGTCAGTGTGATTTAGATATTTTATATAAAAAAAAGAAAATCTCTTATTATGAATGTACTAATGTCAAGAAACAACAATGATTGGTTTTTCGGGTATGTTAAAATGTATTAAATAGGGTATAGTTAATAAGGTATTTTAAAGTACCGTCAAGTGCAAATTGAGGAAATTCGAATGTCGCTAATAGACTAACCCCTGATTTATAAACGCACAATAGCTAAAGTCTGCTTGAAATATGCTCCGGCCTTATCGACATTACGATATTTAAATTGGGTGGAAAGAAACAATCCATACTTTATCTTAAAGTACCTGGATGACCGTATTTTTTTTTGGTACGTTTTTTGTTGAATTGTACGTTTGCGATTTATCGCCCCCGAAACCCCCTGCACACTAAGTTTCATGAAAATCATTGCAGCCGTTTCCGAGATTCAGATTACTCGTATATATACAAGAATTACTCGTTAAAAGGTATTAGATTAATTGTACAAACATTAGCATCAACCGACGACAAACTTAAAAAAAAAAATTGTGTCCGTCAGCCGAATTGTATTTTTTTTTAATCCAAAGATCATAAAGCCTGGTGCCCCGGCGTGTAGAGTGATCGCCAGCGACCGCCTACCGTGTCTAATGGACTTCACTGAGAGCCTTTTAGATCAACAATTTTTATCCCAAATAGGTCATCCTTCGGAGCTCTGTGAGAATCTTGTAAGATAGTGAACTCATTTTCTAGATGGTGTGATTTTCTGAAGATCTGATTGGCTATGTAGGGAACTAGCTGTTCCCGTGTCACTTCGTTGAGCAATAATAATTTTTTTTGTTATTATATACGATACTATGTACGACCCCTGATGTACGATGGTTCGGTCATTTGGAAAGGATGGATGAAAGAAGATTGACGAAAGAGATATACAGATCGAAAGTGAGTGGACGGGTCGGAAGGGGCCGCCCTAGGCGTTCTTTTTCGAGTCAAATCGGAGAAATACTGGAAAAGGGCCGAATCTTAAGTACCCGAAACCGACGTGCGTGCATGACTCGATGTATGGAATGTGGAAGAAGCGAAAGAAATTTGTCAAGATCATAGCAAGTGGAAAGAAGTAGTCTCTGCCTACCCCTCTGGGAAACAGGCGTGATTTAATGTATGTATGTATGTATGTATACGATACGATACGATGCCTATGACACTCACAAATAACGTGCCTTTATATTGGTAAAAGAATTTTCGAAATCGTTTCAGTAGATCCAGATATTACCCAAACTTTACCTCTTTATAATAATATAGCATAGATATGCATTTTAATTTTAAAACGCTTAATTCTTACCAAAATATGAAAATATTGTAAAAATGATCACACCAAGTGTGAGAGTTTAATTAAAATTGACCAAGAAATACGGGTAATACAAGCATTTATACATACATCCATACATTAAATCACGCCTGTTTCCCAGCGGGGTAGGCAGAGACCACTTCTTTCCATTTGCTACGATCTTGACAAATTTCTTTCGCTTCTTCCACATTCATACATCGAGTCATGCACGCACGTCGGTTTCGGGTACTTAAGATTCGGCCCTTTTCCAGTATTTCTCCGATTTGATTTGATACAAGCATTTTCAACTGCTAAATAGACAGCGGTTAGACGGAGCGATCCGAAATGCAACGTGACGTCATCTGTAACAGGTCGCCAATATAAACTCCATGTTAAATTCTGTTTTCTTAGAAATCATTATGAACAAATCTTTGTCGGCTTAAATATATCTTGGTTATTATTCACAAAAATATTTATCTGAACAATTAATCAGCAACAATCAGTGTTCATTAAGCAGTGAGAAAAAGTCATGGCTTAGAGATAAGATTAGGCAAAGTGCTGAATCCGTCGCACAGTCTCACATTTATGAGGACAAAAGTATAATTGTCGTTTCTATAGTACCTAACAAGCCGACCTTAGTTTCGAATTACGTTTTACGTAAATTAAACTCGATATTCATTTATTAATGAATCATAATTACTATATCTTTATCTTTAAATTTGTATAAAAAAAACTCACTTTTCGCGTCTGTCTGTCTGTCTGTACTTACATCCGCTAACTCCTAAACCACGCAATTGATTTTGATGCAGTTTTCACCATTTACATTTTTTTCATAGAAGATTTTTATGTATAATAAATTCTGGTTTATGTACTGGTGTACTGGTGTACTGGTGTACTGTAGCCAAGCGAGAGCGGTTCGCTAGTTAAGACTGCACCGAGCAAACGCCGAGCGTCCAGTGGCGCCCTCAGTACTATTGATGTGTTTTCTAATAAACTAAAAAAAATCCTTGCAATCAGACGATACATATTTGTAGCGCAAGTAAAAACACAATTTATGGGATACGTAACAAACTTTAATAACATTTACCCTTTGAGTAGTCAGCTTAACGGGAAAAGGTGGCCACTTTTATCCGTTAAGTTGATAACTCGAAGGTGAATTGTGACATATACCCCATAAGTCGTGTTTTCATTTGTAGTACAAAAACCGACCGACTAATTTCAAGAAAATACTTTAGTTTAAAACAAAACACAATAATAGTAATGAGGGCGCCACTGTACATCCGGCGTACGCTCGGCGCAGTCTTAAGTAAGCTCTTACGTAAAAGACGTTTTTAGTGACGGCGGCCACTCACAATTCTCTCCTGGTTTTGCGTGTGCAAACTGTGCATGGCCTTCGTATATCAGTGTACAGGCAACAGGATAAATAAGTGATCATTTATGTACCTTGTCACTTTAACGTCGTGTTTGAAATGTTATACAAAGTTGTGAATCGATTGGAAGCGACTAGGTACAGAAATTATCACTTATTTATGCGGTTGACTGTACATCAAGTGACCCACTAGCTCGTTGGTCTCCTCTTGCATAAAAAAAACAATAAGCAATAAAACCTCGTATTCATACATTAAGTATATTTTGTATTGTTCAGTCTACCTACTGACCTTTTATAAATAAATACACATTTACATAGCTACCTATGTACATCACCCATAAAATTGAAACGAGTAAAACAAACAATCTGGCCGTAACGAGTCCGATATTTACAGCAAAGCCAATACACGTGTAATTTGGTGGGATTTCCTTAAAGGAAAATTAGATGCCTACCCCAATAAAATTCAATGGAAAGGTTATTCAAAATTACTCATATATGTATGAATACATATCACGGGACAAAGTCACACCAATTGACCTAGTCCCAAACTAAGCTCTATGCTTTTACTATGGGTACTAGATAACCACATAAATACTTATATAGAGAAATACATAGTTAAATACTCGTACGTATAGAAAGAAAACATCCATGACTCAAAAACAAATATTCGCGCTCATCACACAAATATCTGCCTTCACCGGGGTTTGAACCCGGCATATGAACTTCCAAATTAATGGTGTCCCCTATTTACACCGACACACTTGTTTCATAGAACGTATCAGTTCCCAGAATTTTCGTTTCATAGAAAGCTATTTTCTCCTGAAGCCGTGTAGATTTCCAGTTATCTTAAATATAATTCACTTAGGTTAGGTTTAGTTACATTTGTTAACATCACAAGATAACCTGAAATCAACACGGGTCAGTAGGAAATAGGTACCTTTCTATAAAACGAAACTTCTGCGAAGAGATACGTTCTACGAAATGAGTGTCTACAAAACAAAGGTAAACCCCTTCCAATACCATGTAAAGTAGCTCTTATGTGGCCTATTTATTTGTTTCATATCCTTTGTTACTCGGACCCTAAAACACGGGAACTGTTAAAAGCCTGTTACCGCGGCTCCAATAAGGTTACGAAAAAAACCTGATTTCTTGTCGTAAGTAAACTTTACTGACAATTTCTATGGCCCTATACTGCGTTGATTGAATTAGGAAGCCTTCCCTTTTTTCTCCCCCATAAGTAAATAGCATACATGCGTACATTGATTTACATAAAGGTACATGTTTGGTAAAAGTTACACAGATAAAGTTAACCGACCTTTTTTTAGTGCTTTCCATTAAGTTTGATGACTCGTAATAACTCGAAATAGAATCTCAAGATATGGATGTGATGTTTATACATTGTCTTGATTGCTCTCAGTAATTCTGAGAACATTTTTTTTTTTTTATGGCATAGAGAAGACAAACGAACACACAGGCCACCTGATGGTAAGTGGAAACTGTGACCCATAGACATTCGCATACACAAGACTGCAATTCAATCCTAAGACTGCAAACGCGTTGCCAACCCTGAGGACTAAGATGGAATGCCTCTATGCTAGTCATTTCACCGGCTGTCTTATCCCCAAACCGGAACACAACAATGCGAACACTGCTGTTTGGCGGTAGGTTAATGGATAAGATGGTGGTAGCGATCCGGACGGACCCTGCACAAGGTCCTACCATCCGCAACAAGTAAAATCTGTCATAAAGATTGTCTATTCCTAGTCACATGCGATTACACAATCTGAGTTGAACGCAGTCACCGCGGCTGAAACCAGCGGAGTAATGTTGATGATGAGGCCGATGATCATGAATACAATAATTTTGAAACACTGCGGTTTAAACATATACCCCTAACAGAAGAGTTCGCATTGTTTGCGGGGTAAGACAACTACCGGGGTAGCGTACAGGCCATGACCGGCCAATATTTAACGTACAGAGGAGATAACAATGTTTACATCATCAAGTCAATGGCATTGAATATTCGTTTTTCATATAAGCTATCATTGATTTAAGGAGCATCCTCACTGAGAGCATCTATTTATTTATTTTATTTGTTAAACCCATTAACAAATTACTTTGTGTCTGAATGTGGAACTTAACCTACGTACATAATTTATCACAATAATTAAATAATACATTTTACAAAAAGAAAACAAAACCACAAAATTATAATAATAACCCAAGTTAACAGCTGTACAGTTTGAGTAAATTACTCAGTGTCCGAGGTGTGTGCCATAAAATCTGTCACTGAATAGAGGGGCGTTTTTAAAAGTAGGTAATCTTTTGAGTCTTGTATTGAAAATTTTACCGTCAACTATTGTTTTCATTCGCGTGAATATTCGAGTGGTGTGGACGTTGAGCCGAGCGTTACAAAATTTACACACTACTCGATGTTCGCGCCGAATGCTCATTACACGCGAATGCTCTCAGTGAGGACGCTCCTTTACTGATTTATTTATTCAAGAAACATACACGGGGCCTAGTCAACATGCATAACGCTAAGTTAGCGATTTTCTAAATTCGTACTTGCCAATTGATGTGCGCCCTGTATTATGGTCGTGTTTATCGATGTGGATAAACGTGGATAAAATAACTCACTTTCTTACCAATATGTAAGTGCGAGGGTGACGGATGCTTTATCCACCAAGCGGCCATAATACGGGCCCTGATGATATATCAATCGTCATGTCGACCGCTATATCAACTCCATACATTTCAAGCCGATTTAAAACATAAACGTGTTGGCAGCGTTCGCATCTTCAAAAAGTGGTAACAACATCCGTCACTTTCTGACACTTATGTACCTATTTAAGTGCGAGAGTAACCGATGCTTTATCCATATTTTGTCACGCGATAAACGCAATAATACTAGGCCCGCATAGTAGGTATTGTCGAGACAACAGATTAACCTTGAACTCGCGATCAAATGCGCCCCAGATAAAAACCTTTACGCAATTAATCTGTATTCATCTGGAAACAAACGACTAATAGCATACGTGACTGGTTTAATATTCGCATAAAAGATCCGGGAATACCGTCACACCTTACACGGAACAGATTTATCACTCTACTGTGGCCCTTCATCTAAGTAAATTTTTAACCCCCGATGTAAAAAGAAGGGTGATTTTCATCACAAACATAACAATGCCTTCATGCCTGCCTCCCAATCTGGTAATCAGAGATTATGGAATGCCTGGTGCACCGGTGTAAATTTTTCTACATTCATCATCCACTTCATGCACGTACGTCGATTTCGGGTGCTTTTAATTTGGCCTCAGTACATCGTGAATCTGATCTGATCACTGTGTAGAGGACGCACGTCTAGGGCGTCCCCTACCGACATCTCCACTCACTCTTACTCGCCATACCTCTTTTGTAAGGCTCCTTCGATCGTCCGTTTTCTCGTGGTCCTACTATATTTGTCCTACTGACTTTCCGCGGAGGCCCGCCCAAGGGAGGTTGTTTCTGGGTGGTTTGCCCTTCGGGCTCCTGAAGATACCTAACGAACCTATCCTACCTACTTTTACAACATCAATTGGTATTTGGCGCAATAGGACAAATATAGTAGGGCCACGAGAAAACTTGTCTTTTTTCCATCCTTTCTAAATTACCAAACAATCTTAGCGTTTCTTTTTTGATCTTTGAATCCAAATCATCTTAACCCCACACGTACGTCCGAGAGCTCTCATTTCGACAGCGTTAATCTTGTTTATACACATATTTTTGAAAGTTTAACTGTGTCCATATTATTAGACGTGACTGTACCATGACAGAGTGACCAGCTGATGTTAGCTGACAGACAATGTACAACCTAAACCGCCTGACCTTGGGAATTGGAAGGGAACATTCCTTATGTATCGTAGGAATGCACTAAGTAAGGTTAAAGCTACTATTATGGACAGTGCTCCAGTTATGAACAATTCCATAAATATAAGTCTCTGAGATTGATAATGCTTTTAGTGCTACAATCAGATTATATTAAATTATTCGGGATTACTACTATTAGAATAAAATGTTTAGTATTGATATGTTTTCATTTAAAAAAATGATAATGTTCATCACTGGAGCCTTGTCCATACCAATAGGTGCTTTTACCTTAGGAACAGATTTCTAAATCACCCCTAACGGAAAGAAATGGGGGGTAACTAATTGCACGTGTGGGAAGTCACAGGCGTCTTCTAATAAAGGAATATGAGGAGCTAACATTTGTTTCAACATATATACATTTGTACATAAATACTACATCGGTACTAGAGACGCCGTTTTGGAATTTAAATAATTAATAATTTAAACACATCGCTTAATTGAAATGAAATTACGAAATACGGCTGTCACATGCATCATCTTAGAATAATCAGAATTTATCGCTTCACAGCGATTTTTACGCCAATGCACTAGCTGTAGCTCTCTCCTCTGCGCACACCGCTATGTAGTCCACAGATATGAATTCAGATGGTGTACGCAACAAGACGCAATATGTCTTATAAACCGACCATGATGGATGACCGGATCATCGCTTGCTTTGCAAACACGAATATTTAGGACGAAAACACTTGGGTTTTCGTTAGACATTTATACCTACTGGTTGGTAGCTACCTACAAAATGTATGAGTTTTATGACATTTTGTAGCTTTATATGTGGAAAATAAATATAAATTAGTACTTAAGTAATTATTTTTTTTCAATACAGATAAGTACTTAGTACCTCTAGTATAGTTTTAAAAAAGTCAACTCCTTATTTTTTCCCAATATTTGGTTCCCAACTGTCAAAAGTTGGCTAATAGTCCACCAAACGAAGGAAACTCAGTGGAAAAAACTCGTGTATAAGCGAATTTTGCCATAGTCGTAGGCAATGGTGGTTTAAACTACATACTAAAAGTACTGGTGGGTGGGGGTGAAGCTAAAGGGGGGAGGGGGGTGTAAAGGTCCCTTTTTTTAGATTTTAGCAAAAAACTCGTAAACTGTGGCCTATAGCTAAAAATGGTCTGAAACACAAATAATGTACGTAAAATTATCTACAAAAAAGGTATTAACATTTTTTCTCTGGGATCAATATTTCATGAGATATGGAGGGAAGTAGATGACCAATAAAGAAATAAACACATTTATTTAAGTACGGTACGTACGAGTATAATCCTAAAGATAAAATTCCTAATTATCTTCTAAATCTAAAATATTAGCATAATCATCATCATCAGCGGTGTCTTCGATGGGAGCTCCGTTAGTGCATGAGCCGGAGCATACACCACAGACACTGGAGCAGGGAATTCCAGCTTTCCGGCAGCCAGATCGCATCCCACACCCCGTCTTACACCGGCAGAATATGGTTTTGAGAATTGAGTCAGGTGCCACTGGGTCGTTGGTTGTCACTGGCTTTAGGATGCCATCATCACCTCTGGCCCATCCCCATTGAATTGGTTGTAGGGGGTTGCCGAGCCATTGTTGTATCTGTAATAGTAATAAGGTCAATGTAAGTTTAGGTTATATATGTAGATATTTGCATTTTAATGACAAAATAATACACAACTTGTGTAGTTAAAGATACCTGTAGATAAACTCTGAACGAGTGCTGCTTCGAAGCTCATCTAGTAGGAGGAAGAGTGGCCAGATCTGATTTTGGTCTCATCGATGCTCTTAAAAAAACCGAGTAGCGGTATTTGTTTAGGTTTTGTACCTCGATAGGTGCTTGGTAAATCGACAAAAACAGCTTCTCGCCGGCCTGTTCAATACTTTCTGGTGACGAGGGCCCACTGAAAATATCGGATATCTTTTGGATCAAGTCTGATTTAGCAGTGAACAATTTCGCTATTCCCACTTTGCTTTTTCCATGGATCGCTGAGGTGGTGTCACATCCGGAGAAGCTGTGGAGAAGGAGAATTGTCTTTGCAAATGGAAGCTGTTGAAGTTGTTGCACTGAAAACAATTTGTCCTCAACCTTCCCACGCCTTGGCTTCAAAAACAACACGTTGATATGTGGTGGGGCCAATCCTATGAGGAGGACTATCAAGTCGACATCCTCCCCAATAACAACAGTTGGATGTAAGGCAGGCTTCCTCCAACCCGCACCTGACAATAGTGCCATCAGCATCTCCTGTTGCAATGGTTGTTTCAATTCCTGCTACTGTCATCTTCTCGGTAAGGAACTGAATCAGCCTTGTTTTATTGTTTTCATTAGCGAAGAAATGCTCCTGTTCAACGGTGATGATTGTATGTTCGTTAAAATTTATCTCGACCGAAGTTTTTGTCAGACCACGTCGCTTCTGCTCTGCTCGTTTAGTACTGTCGACATCACCATAACCATCAAAAATCACTATACAATTTGGACCGTAATGTTTCTGTACATAAGTAATATACTGATGGCAAATCGAAGAAACGCTGGCAGACTGTTTTAATTTCATTCATTTTATCTTTAGGAATATACGTGCCGTACTTAAATAAATGTGTTTATTTCTTTATTGGTCATCTACATCCCTCCATATCTCATGGAATATTGATCCCAGAGGAAATATGTGTATATCTTTTTTGTAGATAATTTTACGTACATTATTTGTGTTTCAGACCATTTTTAGCCATAGGACACAGTTTACGAGTTTTTTGCAAAAAACTAAAATAAGGGACCTTTACACCCCCCTCCCCCCTTTAGCTTCACCCCCACCTACCAGTACTTTTAGTATGTAGTTTAAACCACCATTGCCTACGGCTATGGCAAAATTCGCTTATACACGAGTTTTTTCCCCCGACAGGCAAATTTTGGTCTTCGTTCGGTGGGCTATAATACACAGGAGTAGATAAGTACAGTGCTAAGTTTAAAAAAGACTTCTATCCGGCTTCCGGTAAGATAGCTAAAGCTAGATGGAATTGGTATACTACCTACCAACGTCTAAAAAAAAACTCGCTTTTTAGTTTTTATTCCAAGGAATAGCGTTTTATAAGGATCTAATTTAAAGCATTTAATTATTATGAGTGTTATTATTATTGTTTAAAATAATGTATTACATAAAAGTAGGTATATTTAGTCGCGATGATCACTTGTCATCATGTAAAAATAACTTCGCCTACTTAGGTAAGTTGCAACAAAATGGCGGACCTATTTGGAAAGACGTTATTTTTATTATATCTGTGATCTGTTTTCAAAGTCAATACACGAACGTCATTTATTTATTTATTTATTTCAACTTTATTTTATTGCACAAAACACAAAGGTACAAGTAACGGACTTAATGCCTTGAGGCATTTTCTACCACTCACCAACGGACCCCATTTAGCGGTCATATCTTAATTTTAATATAATTAATTCACTGTAACATCTTTAAATCACACTAAGGCGGTTGTTTCGATAAGCTTATTGCTCTAAATGGTTTCGAAATTGTCATACCTACATTGATAAAATAGGTGTATCCCAATCAAAACTTGAAAGAACAAGAACCGAAACGTATTCGAAAGGGCCCATCATACAAGTTATGGTGCTTAATCAATACCCGAAATCTTTTATGTAATATCAAACGCATCAAAATAACAGGAGCGTCGACGATGTACCTAATATTAAACGCCAAATTTGTTTAAACTAATCTCGGTGTAAGTCTTATTCCAGTTCGGTGAAATCGATTATAACTTAAGTAGGTACCTATACAAAACAAGGGGTATCCTTATTTCGGACTATTTATTTCTTTCTTATAAACATAGGTACACGGTGCCCGTGAGCATTGAGAGAGATTTTAACCACGCATTCCTGGGGTCATAAGGAATAATAAATGATAAATGAACCTAAGATTTTTTCATACAAATAAAACAACTATTTTCACTTCTCTAGTGAAACAATGCTTTAAGACGAGCTGGCAATGCTTTTTTCTCCTTTTCTTAGTACTATGGAGATTCTCCTTGACATTGTATCATAAAGATGGTTCATTCAGGAGATTTCATTCGGTAATTTTTTACACAAAAATCGAAATAAGTATCTCAAAAACCGAACCGAATTTAGCAGACGTTAATTAACATTTTTTACTTAAAATATGGTCAGGATTTTCAAAATAAGATGATAGAAAGAAAAAAAGGTTAAATGATTTTTACCTTTTCACCGAATACCGTAAAATGGGGTGAATAGAGTATCGCGGGGTGAATAGAAGTACAATCTAAAATAATTCATAAATTGTTACTAATAAGAACCAGTGTTACATTGACAAGACTTTTGGATAATGTGAGGTGGCCAACAATGAACCACAAAAAGTTTGAAATTCCATAATTTATTCCTATGCGAAAGTATTACAAATATTTTTTTGCTCGGCGATTCATTATTTATTTGGCTTTAATTTTGCATTCAAATCTTATCATAAAATTGAATAGAAGTAGAGATTTTTTAACTTTTTTAAAACATGAGAAATGGTTCATTGTGTCCAACAATAAGTACACAATGATCCGGGGGTAGGCATACAATGAATCTACCGAGTACACAGTGAACCATTGCATAGATTAAACTTAAATTAGCGGACTCTATGTGAACTGATTTCGGAAAATATTAAGCTGATTAATAAAACAATATATTTATTTTGAGAAAAGGTTATATTTATTTTAATTAATAGTCGCAAACCAGCGTAACGTAATATAAAAATCTAAATATTTGTCTTAAACCACAATATTATGCCTTCAATTAATGCAACATAGTTCTAATTTAGTATCATAACATCAAAATTTTTAACTATAATCATATATCTAATGGGCAATGGATGAAAAATTTAAAAGTGCTTGAATATTTTTATATCGGTAGGAATAACGTTCTTTATTAACAGGAAAAATTACAGATTTTTAGGTATCGTCTATCATTAATAAATAAATAATTCGTTTGAACTCGAACAATTTGTCTCCTATACGTAAGTATGGCTTAAACTCTGTTGTCCGATAAAAAAATTAAAAAAAAACTGCCGTTGTTATTCTGTCAAAACTGTCAATGTAATTCTAACCTCTCTCTGGGCTTATTATTATCGTTTGCGTTTGGATGTATCTTATATTTTACGACTGCTTACTCACGCCGGACCATTGATATTGCCTTCTTAAACGACGACCATTGACCATTGTGGCATGCAATGAGGCAAGGTCGAACTACAGGTTTCAAAATATATGAGATGACCCACTGTGGCACGCCTGATGCGCCTTGTGCAAGAAATATAAGGTGGCTACAAATATCATGAAACCAAAGCCATGAAAAGGGGAAAACATTTAGAAAAAATAGAGAAGGAGTTAATAAATAAAATAATTGATGAATCAGGTTTCATGCTGATAAATGGAATCTTTGGGGCATCTCCTGATGGAGTATGTGGAGGTGGAGATTTTGTTGTAGAGGTGAAATGTCCCATATCAGATATAAATAATTATAAATATGAATAAAGTACACAAATTTCACTTAATTAATCATTAAGTTGTATTATTTCTTCTAACTTCTGGGACCATCAATTAAGTGTTACCTATTACAAGTATATCTGTAATAATAAAAGAACTATTCTCATAATTTTTTTATTTAACTTAATTCAACTATTATACTACTTCTATCTATCATACCAAAAATCAAATCAATCAGTTGCTTTGTTTTGCTGTGAAAGAAGGATAAACATACTTTCACATTTATTATAATTAGTATGACTGATTACTTTCCTTCCTTTTGTCCTCAGCATTAAAATAACTACCACTAGCTTTTACAAAAAACAAATATTGCCTTGAAGTTGATGAACCTCATCTTCAACTTCAAGGCAATATTTGTTTTTTGTAAAAGCTAGTGGTAATTACTGGCTGTTTGTAGTACGTTGGGACCTACGAGGTTAAATGTGACTGGAAAAGGGACCACTTTAGCGGTAAGGAGTTATTATTCTGTGCTGTGCAACTATTTTCTTGTTGCTTGATGAGGTTGAGAATGAAGGGCTTGAAGGCTCAAACAGTGTTGGTGTCGAAAAGCCACTTGATGCAGGCACTTGAATGAACTGGTTCGGCATTACTTTTGCAGCTAAAGATACTGCTTAAACATTGGCTGCGCAGCCTACACTGCTGCTGCCTTATGTCCTCTTTGAAATTCATACTGACTTGCCGAATCACACTGAAAATAACCAAACATCACAAACAAGCATATACAAGTCTCGACCGGTTATATGATTTACGGTTTCGACCAATCGATGGAGTGGTTAATGAGGAAGGTTTCGGTGTAGGTATAATTCATTCAGGTGTAAAGCTGGGTCAGCTATAAGTATAATGCAATAATATGAAACCATTTCAATTATAGCAGGACACAATTATGCTCCTATTGACAAGGGAAAACTAAACAAAAATGGACTTCTTGCTATTCAAATTAGCAGGCTTTACTCTCATAATTTTTTTATTTAACTTAATTCAACTATTATACTACTTCTATCTATCATACCAAAAATCAAATCAATCAGTTGCTGTTTTGCTGTGATTGCCTTGAAGTTGAAGAACCTCATCTTCAACTTCAAGGCAATATTTTTATTTCTATATTTTAATACTAAAACCTAGTGATCCTATTAATGAAGCACATACTTTGACAAAAAATAATAATGTATTAAATTTATTTTATTATGGGTTCCTGTAGATTAATAAGACCACATGCAATTATATCACGTCGTTATGAGAACATGTCTGCAGAAAACATGTCTTAACTGGTTCTCTGTACCTAGTCAGTAGAATCCATGGTAATCAACACAAAATAATTTAGGCAAATACAATACAAGTTCCGGTCCTGTTTACGTGTGTAGTGGTCGTCGTAAAGGCTATCAATCAATATCAAATCCTGAGTCCAAAGCTGAGGTCGTCGTTTAAGAAGACAATATCAAAGGTCCGGTGTGAGTAAGCAGTCGTAAAATATAAGATACATCCAAACGCAAACGATAATAATAAGCCCAGAGAGAGGTTAGAATTACATTGACAGTTTTGACAGAATAACAACGGCAGTTTTTTTTTAATTTTTTTATCGGACCAAAGAATTTAAACCATACTTATGTATAGGAGACAAATTGTTCGAGTTCAAACGAATTATTTATTTATTAATGATAGACGATACCTAAAAATCTGTAATTTTATCCTGTTAATAAGGAACGCTATTCCTACCGATATAAAAATATTCAAGCACTTTTAAATTTTTCATCCATTGCCCATTCTTTAACATATATCAGTAAAACTTAAATTGTGTACCAATAGCTGTAACACATTCCGCTGGGTCAATGTGTACCCTATCCTCGTGAGACACTGTGTACCATCTACACCTTTCGTTGTTTTAGGTTAGTTTAAAAAAATACGACACAAGATGGAGACGTCACAGTATTTCTAAACGATAGCCAAGTAGTTACTCAAGACAGCTAAAAAAACGGAATGTTCTAAAATTTACAACATATAAATAAAACGTCAAAACACTTATTTTTTTCCTTGTTTTTGTGCCGAAAATCACAAAACACCTTGTCACACGTGCGGTTTTGACGCTGGCTGGACGCCGACTGGGGGGCGAGGGGCGCCACCAAATTAAAGTAAGTACATTTTTACTCGCGGCACGGTAAACGCGCGGCACGCGGCGGTTGGTAACGTCGCGTTTTTAAAATAAAGCGTTGGTTCGTTGTGTACCACCGGTTCATTGTTTACCACCTGACCCTACGTTAAAATGTCAGTCTTATAATTAGACGAATATGCTTTATTTTAGGCTGTGTTCTCCCCGCGAAACTCTATTCACCCCATTTTACGGTACAGAATTATGAACAAGATTTTAGAGTTGTAAGTAATAGGACTAATAGGGTATTGGACAAGAGTGAAATTAAATTGGTTTTTCATTAACAACAGATAAACATTATAAAAATAGGAGGAAAACATCAATCGTATATTTATGTTTGCTATTTTAAGATTTTTAAATTCATAAAATCCCACAATAAGGACGCTGTTTGATTGTGACGTCACTAGATAGTAATCCCTATAAATTCCATAGTAGCAGAGCGTTTTGGATGTTTCATAAAAAGAAGCTGATTTGACTTTTGTTAAATACCGTATTCTGTATCTCTGCCTACCCTACTCTGGGATTACAGGCTTGAAGGTATGTACGTATGTACCTCAGGTATATACCCTTTTACCGGTGGGGGGAGCGTGGCGCCGGAGGAACGAGGAGCGTCCACACCACACCTAGTGGTTAGTTAGTTTTAGGATAGGTAGTTTTATCTTAAGAATAAAACATTTTTTTTATAATTCATTTAATTTGCTTATAAATTGCTTATTCCTGCATCTAAAGCCGTCTAACGGTTCCACATTATCACCGCCGTTAACTGTAACATGTTATCATTCGACCATTACTTAATAAAATTTACATTGAAAATCCATTTAAAATAACAAGATAAAGAGAAGCGAGGGTGAGGAAACAAAACAAATGTATAATTAATTTTGAAATGAGGATAAACATACAACTGGATACAAGATTGAGCAGAAAGTATACAATAAATAAAATTTAAAAACTACTTAACAATACAAAATAATTAAATACAAATAAATGTATTTTTAAAAATTCAATCATACTTCGAGCCGCCTTGTAGGCAGAACACACATGCTTTATGAATAAAATATTAACATACAGACGTCTCGCTAACCGTATTTACTTTGAAAATGATTCAACAACAATTATGAAGAGATCTTAACACTTAAAAACGCGAATTTGGGCAACGATTCTATTATAAATGCATATGTCGTGAAAATAATAATATAAAGTTTTAACATTTAATCTAAATGGATGAGAAGTTTGCATGTTTAGACAGACTAATATAAACCACTAAAGTATTTATAGTAAAATTGCAATTATTTTATTACTAAAATCAGGCATAGGTACATGTTTAAAATAATATAAGATGCGATGCTTATATCCCCTACATGCCCTAGCAATGGAGATATTTATAACAGTTTACTGAAATAGTTGTAAAATAAAACTCTACTAGTAAAGGTAAAAAAGTACAAGTGAGTCGCTAACTTCAAACTTGGATATGTCCTTGAAATTTGGTAAATAAATTTACAACTTAACTTGTTTGAAAAAAGACGCTAATTCCGTTGTTCTTTTGCATGGACTTATCCGAGTTTGAAATTAAGCGACTCAAGTCTAGTTTTGTAAAAATAAGGGCCGTAACAATAGAATCTTGACTGAGGTGCTCGTCTTGAGATACATCAAAGTCAACGTTAAGTCATAGACAATCGCCATTTTTGACGTGTATTCAAACGGACGGGCATCTCAGCCAAGATTTTTTATATATGTATAGGTTTTCTTTTTTTTTTGTCAAGTGTTACACATTCGCCATTAAATATATCGTAACCTAGATGTGGTGCTTAAAAATGGTATCCCTACTGTATTGTTATAGCTATGATGTCCATACATACATAACTTTATCTACATTCATATCATAAGTGTTCTACAATATGTGAAAAACCTGTATCTACAGTTGCCCTGTCACTAAATGTACCTGTATCTTAATGTTCAAATTGAAACTTTAAAGTGAAGATTAAGATGCAACTACATCGATAACCGATATTAAAGTATTACATGCCACTAAA
This sequence comes from Acleris laterana, assembly GCA_963966035.1. Classification (NCBI taxonomy): domain Eukaryota; kingdom Metazoa; phylum Arthropoda; class Insecta; order Lepidoptera; family Tortricidae; genus Acleris; species Acleris laterana. Next base: position 82,078 of record CAWYPN010000414.1, read on the forward strand.
GCATGTAATACTTTAATGTTAACATTAAAGTACAACCACAGATACAGGTTTCTTAATATAGGACATTTGCTTATCGTTTCTGAGTGTACGAGTATTATAGGGAAGTTATGATATAGATGTAGATAAAAACCGTTAGAGAGTGGTCAGATATTTTTAAGCACCCACTTTGATAAGTATAGGTATTTTGCGGAGGTCTCACAACATTCAACTAGCGATACTTCAGTACATCTGTTATATAATTAAATAAGACCCTTATATGGACCATGAAATTAATAATTTCTTATTGCTATTATTTAAGGCAAACTAGCGCGCGGGCCACGTAATGGTAAGTCGGATCCGAAACCCATAGACATTTCCATTCTCGATATTGCAAATACGTTGCCAACTAAGATGGAATGCCTCTTTGCTAGTAATAGAACCGGTTGTCTTTGTCTCACACCAGAACACAACAATGCGAACACTACTGTTTATTCATTATTTATTTTGACGTCATCAAGATAAATTGTACTTAAATTATTTCCGTAGCCTCATCAAAAATAAAGTAAAAAAATAATTTTAGGCACATGATTGTTTACGTCTGCGTTCACTGCCGGGCGGTCAAGCCCCTAATTCAATAGCTTGACAACGACAGTTGATAGGTGACAGGTGACAGCGGTGTAGTTTGATGTTCATGAGCCAGGGTTTAGGAACTCGGCAATGTATTGTCAATTGTCACTCGATTTCTGTAAAAACGCACAACGCCATCAAAGTACTGGGCAAGTTAGAAAAACGCATATATGCGTTGCCGGCAGTGAATGGGTTACTATCAATGTAATAAACACAATCTGTACTGTGCTATTGCTCTTAAAACCTTCGGGTCTGTACTTCTCTCTCGCTTGCTCTAAATACGCTCTAATAACGCTCTTTGGTCTAACCAAGTTTACCCAAAGCCGAAAGACTTTTTAATAGTTATTACGCTTTACTAAACTTGATATTTCTGTGTACATGGTTGATAAAATAAGTAATTAAATTGCACGCTTAGTGTTTATTAGTATAATGTCAAAGTACTAAAGCGCGGGCGCCGAACTCGAAGAACGCATGATATTACCGTCGCGCTCGCACAGCGACTTTGACCGCCGGCATTATGGATTTTAAACCTCGAGTAAAGGTCAATGTACGATATTCTTCGTCGTTAGTGTCCGCGATAAGACACTCCATTTAAAAAAAAAACAGTTTTCACGCAAATTGTACAGAAAGTCGAAAACAAAATCACACTTATCGTTAAGATATTTTTAGTTATTTAATAATATAATATATTCATGTTCACCACATTCTCACCGTAATGTCTTTATTGAAGAGATTAAAATTTAAAATTTACATGGACTTTGGTTTCAATTTTTAAAGGGCATGTTAACATTAGAACATCCATAGCCCCAGCCACATGTGAACATGCCTTAAAGTGCCATTGCGTCGCTCAGTTGCATAGAATTACATTAAAAGGGTGATAAAAGGTCAATCCTAACATCTGTCACTGGCAACCAATCGCGTCATTGGCACATCACGTGACTTTTCGTATCACGTCATCTACCAGTGACGCGATTGGTTTAAAAACTAAACTAAGAGAAACGCTAGTTAGCGTAGTGCATCTTGTCTGGGCCCTCTTCGTAGTACAATCTATTCTTGAGGTCATCATTTAAACTGGAATGATGTCAGGATTCACTTTTTTTCCTGTACAGTTGAAGTCATAAATACGTCACTTTAATCGCTGTGACAATTTCATATGACAGTTTAAACATGACGTTAAATAGACAAGGTAATAAAGTGTAAACATATTTTGTATTTCGACTGAACATACGGCGTAACACGAAAGTTAAAACTAAATTCATCCATAAATTTCACCATTTTCTTGACAATTTTAAGCTAAGCATGTGACTTAATACAAAACACACGAATCTAAACCTCTAGCGTTTGGAATAAAGTTTTAACTAGGTCTAGCTTAGAACTGAAAAACTTTAGATTATCAGCCTATATTTGTTTTCCATGTCGTAATTTTTTTCCTAGTCTGGCTTCGCCAAGAAAGTGAAAAGGGAAAAAACATAGTAACACAGACGGGTGAATCCTAAAAATATTCTACATAGTTAAGAACTTAATTGAGACAACGTTAATTTTCTTCCGTTGTTTTTCCTTTGTGTAACGAAAGTCAGCCATAATATGATTATATAACTAATCTAGGTTACACAAAGGAAAAAGTTAAGGATTGTTATGGATTTTCTAATTGAGCCCTTAACTATGTACAATATTTTTGCAATTTACCCAGACAATGATGGGGAAAAAAAATGTTTAGGCACAGGCAATGTAGGCAACGACTTACGACAACAACGAAGAGTATGGGAAGACCATGTATGGCTAGAAAGCAAGTGACTACCGAGATGACGACTAATAGAGAAGTATGGAAGGAAAAAACATGTTGCGCCAACCCCAAATAAGTTGGGATAAGGGCAGGAGAAAGATGAATGTAGGCAACAACTGGAATCAATTTGTAACATAACGCACCATCTGAACTAGCTGTGTAGTATTTTTCTAAGATGTCCGAATGGTTATAAAGACCTTATCTTTGTCAATTCAGAACGAAAGGAAATATGTAATGAGACAATCCGTTTGCCGCGTGGTTGCTGGCTTAGAATGGTGCCACTCCATGTCTTCTGTGAAGATCGTAAGAGACTACTAAGGGATTAAAGGCTTGTAGTATTGTTGGACATGGTAAACATCTTGGCCTGTTGTGCAAAATGTGGTTATAGGATTGAGAACATGTTGTTGGAGTGGTTGGTAATTCTGTAGCTCTGCCTACGCCACTCTGGGAAGAAGGCGTGACGGTACATACGTACAATCCGTTCAAAAAGCTACATTCCATTCTAAGCTATAAGGTTCAAGTTGGAATTGAAGGTAGCTATTTGAGCGGATTATGTTTTTACATATTTCCTTTCGTACTAAACTTCTAAAGATAAACTCTTTATGACCATTCGGACATCTTAGAAAAATACCACTATAAAACTAGAGATTTACAAGAAAAATACTAAATTTTGCAAAGATTATTAATAATATGCTTAAGTGGCTAGAACTAATGTGATTGCAAAAAATAAATCGAAGACTTTAAACTTTAAGAGGTTTATTTACATTATTATAAACGGGTTACAGATAGAGAAGAAACTAAGTTGCTACTGCTATTTCAAGAACCTGGGAGACCACGCATCGCTTGGGTTAAAGACTAATTTTCTCGAAGACAAGTTGACAGATCGATTTCTGAACCCAAAAAACCTATCCGTTATTTTCATCAAAATCGTTAAGGTCCATGTACACGGACAAATTTTAAAGGCAATTAAAAGCCGGCCACGGTTGGCGGGCAATCATTGCTTAAAGGGTCTAGCAGGCTAAGCTAATAAGAGCGGCCCCTAAGAAGTTGTGCCTAATAACAGCTTTCGAGCTTCTTTTGTTTCAGATTTATTCACGAAAATAGATAGATAGTGTACCGTCATAGATAGTGGATTGTTTTTTTCAGAACATTTCTTACTACCGCAGATTTATGAAATCATTTTTTTTTCAACGTTAAACATAGTTAATGTGTTGAAAAAAAAACTTTTCATATATGGGGACGTATTTAAGTTGTATCGTTAAAACTGACAAAAATACAGGCGTTATATTTAGTATTATTTTATTATAGTATGAACCCAAAAAAAATAGTCTGGTGTGAGTTGGGCTCGTACTGATTCGATCCAAAATTTAATTCAAATTGGAATACCTGTGCGGCGGTACGGAACCGCTTCACCGGTTTTTATGTAACGTGAGTTACTTCTTCAAACTAGTTTTACATCATGTCCTGCCCAACACTACTACCTATTTAATTTAATTATCTCATGTAACCTAGTTCGATTTTCAAAGTACCTACAAATCAAATAAAGAACACCAAACGAGTCTTATTTATTAGTTGATTCGGCTATCATAAAAATACTATGGACTTAATATGGTATTTACCTACTAGCAATATAAAAACATCTTTATGATCATAAGGCATGCTGTTTTGTATTAAAATCGGATCAGTTTAACTCCATTCAACAATCCATAAAACACCAACTTTCCGCCTCCTGTCCCTTATCATTTATTAAGTCGATAATGTATTGACTTACCTACCGTCCATCGTGAATATTTATAAACATATTCAAATCAATTTTACAAGGGCAGTAATTTATTGATTTCTTAATAAGGACCAATTGATAAGATCGAAGACTTTTTACAATCCGTGACATTAAGAAGGTGGTTACGATATCTTGTGGTGGTGGATATATCCGTCACGCTTGGCAGCGCAAAATAGTCCTCCGTACCAAAGTCGGTCTAGTAAGATTTAAATGTGCGCTGCTTTTCAGCTATCATTAACTATTTAAATGAAAACTGTTTTTCCATCATGTTTTAATTCCGGACCTAAATTATAGGCATTTTACATGAGGTATAGTTTCCTTTAAAAAGATGCCGCTGACATAACATACAAAAAACGTTGCAGTAATGCAGATATAGTCTAGTGAATAATTATAAATCGTATTTGGTCGAATTCGTTTAAACGTACTGTAGCTATCTTAAAAAGCCAGATAAAACGAACTATTACGAGCAAATAGTTTTTTTTTATAACAACGAGCACACATGCCACCTTATAGTCTGTTATTTCGTAAGATTATGCACATCTGTACGTTATGGTATTTTTTTACTGACCACTCTGACCGATTGACAGTGTTGTTTTGTGGTTAGGTTGGTAAGATAGATGTTTATTCATTTCATTAAGACAAAAACTACACCGAGCCGGAATACTGAAATCTTTTTACATAGTATAACAAAATCGCTTTCCGGGTGTCTGTATATCCGCTAACTCCTCCTAAACCACGCAACGGATTTTGAAGCGGTTTTCACCATCAGTTAGATAATTATTCACGGACGGTTTTTATGTATAATAAATTCTGGTTTCTGTACGGATGTTCCAGAAAACTTAGATAAACCAAAGCGAAGCGAACTAATGTATAGTTTTTGATGGCCAATCGTGATTCTAGAACCTATGGAGTCGCTATTTCCTATTTATTGTAATACATACCACTTCGGCTTTGACCTTCAGTATTTTAATATTTCAAAATTCATTTATTAATTAAACCATGGCATTGGCATGAATATATGCAGTGACAGCGTTGAAAAAAAAAAAACAAGCAAATATTATTAGCTATGGAATAACCGAACTGGAAATATATTTAGTTCATTTTGAAATATCAGTGTCATGTATTATAATATAACTTATAATAATTAGGAAATAGCGACTCCATGGATTATAGAACCACGATATGCCACCAACATCCTAACCCTACTTATGTACAGTCAACGTCAAAAGTAAGTGATCAAAATCAACATTTCAAAATATCTATTGTCATGGCATCCCAAATATAACATGTTATATTAAAGTGCTAAATTAATTGATGTTTTAATTAGTCAAAAGAAAGTGATCATAACAGCTGTGCAAAACAGAAGCCTGACATGACATTTCTATCAAAAGCGTCAAACGTGAATTGAATACCAAAATAACGACATTCCAACAATATCGGCAAAAGAAGGATTTATGGCAAATAATTCCAAGATGTAATAAAAACTTATTTTAAATCTTGGCGTAAGGGAGATTGCTATTTTGTCACTTCGCATGTTTTTCGACGAACATAACCGATATTAACCGAAGTACTCCGAGGTTGTCCCAAAACCAAGATTTTATAGTTAAAACTTTAATTCGAAATGTTCAACGATGACTTAAACTGTCATTGAGTTTTCAAAAATCGAAATAATGGTGATCACTTATTATGACACGTTATTGAGCTCATTTACTTTTGATCAACTACAATAGTCCGTAGCATTTGACTTAATGTATTGTATAGATAATTTTGGGACCCTATTTCATCAGTTTCTTTTGCTGTTGACTGTACCATTAACGATTCTAGGCTATAGCTAGTGTAACTGAAAGAGAACCTTCAAATGGCTAAAGCCGGTAAGTTTTACCAAGTATTTCTATCTAGCTAGTTTCTACGACAACGGTGATTGTTTTTCGGGTGTATATACGTAACGCCGCTAATCTATCGTCGGGTTCTTTTCACTCCGTCACTCATATATCAAATCAATTTACCATGATTACTGGCACGGTCTAATTATTTATTTATACACTTAATCACTGCTTAACGTTTATTATGAGGTAGTGATCTCCATTATCTTTTGGTTTTTGATGTAAAGCACTTTTGGTGATAATACAATGGGACTGACTGACGCTTGCCATTATACTTGTTGTGTAACGCCTTTGTGTCTATTCTTTGGATAATGAAACTTGGTCATATTTCCTTGAGACTGTTTTACGTGAAAACACGAATATAAACAAAATCCTCGATAGTTTAATTTTTCAAACATGACACGTTTTTTGCATGTTTTTGGTTAATTCTTCGAAATCCTACGAACTTTTAACGATGCTTTATGATTGAATAGTTGTCTTTACGCTGCCATCGAGGCGTTCGCAAACTATCATCATCTCACGTTCTTCGCACAGAAGCACATAAAGCCATCCCTTTTCACTCTTGTGTGGGCGTGGCAGCATATGTAACCTCTTAATATCGCACAAATACTTTTCCACTAAATTTCAAGTTTCTCCTCACTCCTAATCTGCTCTCCTAAGCCAATAAAATGTATCTCAGACTCAATTGCTGAAGCAGATTCAATCCTATCCTCATAGTAATGAGGTTGTAATTGCTACAGGAGTTTCATTTGAGATACTGCTTTTTGGCTTAGCATGGCAGTAATGTTGTGGGGATCAATCGCTGTATTCTAGAATGGTTTTTTACTACTCTTCTTACATTCTCCTTTAGATGTATCTGTTGACGGCTTATAAACCAATTCCTGGCCGAACAATCAATTAATCAGTCAGTCAGTCATTCAATCGGTTATCAATAATCAGTTAATTTATTTAGACTCAACCCATTAACAAAGATTTCACGATAACACGCTATTTATCACTGTTAACAGCGCAGACAGCTTTAAATTCTACCACCAGTAATTACACTTTGATTGATCAATCAACTAACCCGTCAATCAATCAAACTGTCAACCAATATATTACTTCCTAAGTCAAGTCGCGGGGTTTGGCTCACATTATGATATGCTTGCTTGGCAAGCACACTACATTGCTATCGCCGATGCCAAATTTTCAATAAATTGATAAACTAATTTGATCAATCAATTAGTTTATCAATCAATCAATAAGTCACCTGTTTCTATTACATAAGTCATATTCACACCACGTAACCATAGTTTCTGTTCAGTTCTTTAAGTTGACCACGCCACCAGTGTTCGCAAATACTCTAAACCGATCGCTCGATCGACCCATCAATCACTCTAAATCCTACTCTAACTCAGATAGCCAGGTGAAGGTCCTCGTCGGCTCAGTTTGCGGCCACGCTCTGCTGTTTCTGCCGCCGGTGGTCGTAGTTCACGAGTCGTTGGCCGACTAGGTATTTGTCATTCTTTATGTGCTCGTACAGTTTGCGGAATTGACGGACCTGGAATAGAAGGTTTACGTCAACGATTTTTAGTAAAAGATCGAAATTAAATTGAGACGTTGGCGGGGACGCGGCCACTTAAATTCGGTCAATATAGGATGATTCCTGTGACAGTCACGTTTTGTAATTTCAAACACACTATAATCGCAAGGAAGGCATATTAATTAGATAAGATTCACTTTATAATTGCGACGTACCTATTACTATATGGAGAAGTCTCATTTCATCGAAAGGAATTTCTTGCCACGTGACTTTTTTTTAAGATATTTATTTATTTATTTATTGGTGAGAAATCCAACAGTTACAAATATAACATACGAAACAAGAATAGGAAGCACAAAACCAATTACAGGATTTCACATGTAGTGACAGAGTAGCAAACTTAAAGTTTAGTACAAACTTCAAAGGTACACGCACTTACACAAAAACACTAGCGCAAATAAAAGGTAATTAGAACTACTGCTACACACCAGCCAAAGGCAGATCGCCAAAAGGTTCTCATACCTATGTTACAAAACATGCTCAAACAACACATTTCGCTATCAAACTTCGCCTCACGGAAGGGATTTTACAATTGAATATATCGATATCCAGCTTATTCACCCAATTATTCAAGCCTTTACCAGCACGCGTCAAGAAACTGTTTTGTCTGTATCTAGAGGATGCAAATCTCAGTGATATAGGGGGAAGATATCCCGTATTCATCATGGTTTCAGCATAAAATAGCGTTCGATGAAATGATACGAGAAGAGGACGTCGTTCTGTCATTTCACTGAGATGATCCTTGGGAATGCCGATGCTGTACAAATGATTTCAATTTTGATCCTTGATGTTTTTCATTTTATGTTATTTTGTGTTAAGTGTGTCACTTTCAGTCTCTTCACCGAGCGGTTCCAACGGAAGACCAGTGCTTTACGGCTAGCGAATGCTGAGTTGGGACCGTTTCGCAACTGTTTCTCTGTGTCTTATTTTTTGTATCTATGTAGGGTAAAGTCACCAGTGGTCAGGCAGAGACCAGTAGTCGACCTTGTATGAGTGCGAAGAGTAGGAAATATATCTTTTGTACTTTTCCCACTCATACAAATAATATGCAGAGGCCGAGTCAGTCTCTGGCTGACCATTGGAAACTTTACCCTACCTAATGTGGTTTTGTATTGTTGCGAATAAATGTCTCTTTATCTTTACCTTATCTTATCTTATCTGTAGCATTCTGTAGGGAAATTGGTAACCATGCTGGACAAGAGCGCGA
>CAWYPN010000415.1:0-16839 GCA_963966035.1 Acleris laterana
GTAACAATTGCGGTTTACGGTAATACATTTCAAAGTTGACGAATCCCTACATCACTAGGCTTCATACAAGCCACGCAATGTATACTGAATTCTCGCTTATACACTTTCCGCGCTTTACCGGGCTATTTATGCTGACGTCACGGTTGTCCCCAGGCATGGAGGGCGATGAAGACCGGCGCCTGCGCAGGCCGAGTGGCCACGTGCTGAAGGACGGTATCGTCGTGTACCGCGAACGGACTACTAGCCGGGAGAGGTAAATATATACAACGAATTCTAACATGTTGTTTTTCTTTACACCTTCCATAAGGCTTGAAGTCAAATTAAAAAAAAAACCTGTGAGAATGTTACACAATTCGACATAGTTCCCAACTAATCTGTGACCTTGTTTCATTTATTTATTTATTTATTTATAGATTCATGGAAAACCAACAGGTTTACAAAAATGTGGAAATAAGACTAACCACAGAACACATCCAATTACAGGTTCTCACATTTAGCGCACACAATAACTAAAGATGCTTCAAATATTCGTCCTGGCTCCTATTTCTCCACCCTGACAGTGACAGGTGACAGGTGTAATATCAGTGAACAGTCGCGGAATTCAAAGGTTGACCACCTTAAGATTTGTTTTTGCTTGTTCAGTATAAGTTATCAGTATCTGCTTATCGACCGAGTATGACACATTCCGTCATAAATTCATAATGAATGTCATTGCACTACATGGCCCCGACACTACAGATACATGGTTACCATGGTCACGCGTATGAACAACAGCCACTAGTGGTTCAAACTGAACTCAAGTTTTTATTTGTCCTTACAAAAGTGTTGCTATGATCACTTGATCAAATGATCACGTATAAACAACAGCCACTATTGGTTCAAACTGAACTTAAGTCTTTATTGGTCGTTACAAAAGGGTTGCTATCGTCACGTTTAAACAACAGCCACTATTGGTTCAATATTATTTCTCTCGTCTGTTACCCAGTTTAAAAAGGTAACATGTGCTTGCAACGCGTAAATGAATTTATTTGAAAACTGGTCCACCTTTTCATTCCGCGATCCGCGACTGTACAGTCAAGGAAATTGATTCGTAGACCATTTCGGACTATGTCAAAGTGACACTGTAAATAAAATCATTAGCAGTCACTTACGTTTTGATTGATTGCGTCACTTTGACATAGTCCAAAATGGTCTACGAATCAATTTCCTCGACTGTACATGAAGTACCCTATATGGATCCCAGTGAAAACTTGTTAACTCTGCAATGTAAACCGAATTGTCACCTGTCACCTGTCACTGTCAGCATGGTATAATATGGGGCTGATCTTTCCCTGTGACATTTGAATTAGACAAGACACAAAGCAAACTTTAACTAAAATACGTTTATTGTACGTTTATGAATAGGGGACAGAGTTTATAAACAAGTTATTTGCTTCTCCAGTAGTATCTCTCGCGGCAGCAGCGGGCAGGCGTCCCGCGACGGCTCGCCGCGCGCGCGCTCCGAGGAGATCCCGCTCGAGGACATCCGCCGGAACACGGCGCCCGCGCAACCCGCAGCCACTGTACAGGTATACCTACTGAGGTTTATACTTTACTGGCTTCCCCCCAGTGCGAAATTTAAACAAAGTTCGCTCACTTGGATGAGAAGCAGCTGTGACTTTCTTTATTTATAATTTATAATATAACCCCCAACGCAAAAACAAGGGTACGTGTACACCCATTTTTTTAGCACCAAGTTTCAAAGTTGTTGAAAAAACACCGAAACATAAGAAATATGGACGTATTTCAAATGCGTTAATGTTTTGGGATTATGAAGTAATTCAATTAAGACTGCACCGAGCAAACGCCGAGCGTCCAGTGGCGCCCTCATTACTATTAATAATACTAATTTCAAGAAAATACTTTAGTTTATCAGAAAACGCAATAAAAGTAATGAGGGCGCCACTGTACATCCGGCGTACGCTCGGCGCAGCCTTAAGGAGCAATACTTTATTAAGAGCTGATTTTCCAATCTCCAGATAACACTATCGGTCTGGTACATTGTAGCTCTGTCCTTATCTTTCTTTTGACATAATATAAATGAACAGAGCTACAATTTACCTTACAGATCTGTAGATTGAAAAATCGGCCCTAAGGAAGGTCAAGGTTTGGCATTACGAATTATAGCTATTTGAAGCCATGACATCCCTTTCTGGGCATGAAAAGGGTTTTCTTATTATTTAAAATAATTTAAAATAATTTTAACTCTATGTCTCAATTTTCTCGACTTGGGCAGATTCAGAATATCTGTCCTCATCAGGTGATACAGATCAAAAAGTTAAACTTGTATCATGGCATGGCTAAAGGAATGGGTCATAAACCCCCATAACCCTTCCCTGGATCCGCCCCTGCAGTACACTTATAAAGTTGGGCTAACATTACTTTATTTCTACAATATTTTTATAGTTTCTCCCTTGCAGACTAATAGGAAATACACATATTCCAGATTACACTAAAGAAAGGGGTTAAAACACCTAGCCCTTATCCAAACTTTCTTGGATTTAATATTAGTTACTGACAAGACCGTGTATAAATTCAAAATTCAAAACGTTTAATCAGTAAATTAGCCACATGAAGGCTCTTTTACACGTCGGGAATATAGAGTGAATCTACTAGCGCTTCAGACAAGACCATCATTGCGTCAAGAAGCGCCGCAAAAAACAGAAATCTAATTAGAAATGCTATCTTTTACAGATCCAACCAAGTACATCGACGCAGGCGCCGAAAGTGCCAATCAGTTCCGAAGAGACCTCCTTCATATCGGGCGAGCCGCGGCCGAAGCGCAAGGGCATCGTCGAAACCATTTGATATTAAATAAAACCTTAAGGTATAGAGAAAACAATCAATACATGAATAAAGAGAGCAGATTACGAATGTATATTTGTATCAAGAGTATTGATACTGGAATTGAATGGCCGACTACTCTTATTGTACAGTGATTGAAGCGTATCGAGACGGGTACAGTAGAACACAATTTATATGGCGTGTCGTGAATCTTCGTTCGCACACGAACAACGATTCCGATGATATCCGAAAGCACGATTAAAACCCACGATCAGACTTGTACGTAATAGTTATAATTTGCAAATTAAGTTGCATCTATTTTTTCCATCTCATTCACGGCTGACCGAATGACACGCGGGTGCGCGTCAACATGGCGTCACTAATAACCAATAATAACACAGAATACAACCGCGCAACGCGTGGCTCATGCTGATTGGTTCCCGCCCTTCGAGGAATCGTCATCTACACAGGTACATCGGGAAGCCATATCAGTTGTGTCTTACTGTACAGGTTTAAACTTGGTATGTCCACGGTGCAGCGGATCATGTTGCCACGTTCTCATTCTATCATGACAAATATTTGACAGCATCATATTGCATTGTTATTGGATTTACGTGTAACCCAACAGGCCATTTAAAAACGGAAACACGCTAGATTTTAACAAAACATGACTGACCACTAAATGAAAAATTTAAAAAGATGCTCCAACGTCGAAGTCATATGATCTCAGGTCAATATTACTACTGACTTTTAAAAGGGGAAAATATGCTGTTATAATACCAATTAAGATCACAAACGATGATGGGCAGTTTTGTATGTACACTGGCCTAAAAAACAATAATGACAAGCCATATGCCATCTTAAAGGTTTTTTCATATTCCACAACTTCTTGTATGGCGGGAAATCTTAAATCACTGTGTGAAGTATTAAAAAATCTGGAACACCGAGACGCCTACATAGACGACTTTAGCATAATTCATTACTTTGAAAAACTGCTATCTTTGCATGGCGATAACTTTTTCCACACAAAGATTTCGAACCACCTGCCATAGTAATAATTTTACAACTTAGAATTACCTATTCGGGGACATATCGCTTGTCCTTATTGGTCATTAGGCCAATTAGCCCACCCTCCTTTAAAGAAAAACACTTTTTTTTACAATTGAAATTATTTACTGTATTTAGATTCTATGATACCATCAAGGATTTTTTATGTTTAGCAGTTTGACGGAATACATCAATTAGACGTGTTATACAATTTCCCTCCGTGACACGACTATAGTGGCAAATTTTCTAGATATTGATGATGATGGCAGCAGTAAAATAATGCAGTTTTTACTGTTCCTTCACATGCAACAAACAAATTTACGTAAGCTAAAAATGTTAATTTGTCCATAGTACAGTCAGCTGCAGAGAAAAGTAACCAGCCTTGCTAACTTGTATGCCAGGGGTAGAAGTGATAAGATCATTACGAAATTATTGTAATACTGTAAGTCTACGGTATCTCTATTTTTTTTCTTTTACTTACAATACGTGGCGTTAGAGTGACTCATAATAGACAAACTGACAATACTGTAACACGTCGAATTATAAATTTAATTCTTTTCAAATCCAAGCTAACAAATTTGCCACAAACACAAAAACTATATCCACACTCTTACATACATAGGTATTACACGATAATCGAATCTACGATCACTAGGCCGACAGTGTGGGTTAAACCAACGAACTGACCCTTCTGTAAGGCAAACACATTCGCTCAGTGTTTCCCTTTTCTTACAGACTAGGATAGAGTGGGATTAGCGAGTGACGAATGAGTCGGGGCAATTTGTACCGCCCTGGAGTTGCTTGGTTCAATGTTGGTGGTGATAGTCTGTCTTACCCTCGTTCATGGTCTTAAACATATAATCAAACCTGTAGGAAAATAGCAATTTAAAAGTCACTTTTCAGTACTTTGGAGGACAATTTATCCGAACAGGTTGAGTTTGGGCAGCTAAAAAAAAACACGTGTCCATTATTTTAGACTACTCTCTAACATATATCAAAATTAACCAAATCAGAGCCGGACAGTTAGTTTGGTACCTTTCCTTGTCAGTTTCCTTTGCTCTTAAATGTCATTTTCGAACTGGAAAGAAATCAAAAATTAATTTACGCTCATTATAATATAGTTTCAACTAAATTGCCTTGATTATGTTCCTCCCATAGCACTCTGGATCTCATTAGGATATGGCCTAGCGTGATCGCCTTTACACATAAACATAAAATATGTAATGTAACTTTCAACATTATAACTAGACAATACTATTATGAACACAAAAATACTATTAAAATGGTGCTCATAACCATAAAATAACTCAAAGTATTAACATACGATCCAACATGGCCTCTCCAGGCCTCACCCCAAAGATTCACGTCGTGCTCGCGTCTAGCGAAAAATAATAATACGAAGCAGCTAAAAAATCAGAAATACATTTAATAAAAACTTTGATAAATGTTCCTAAGTGGAATGATAGCCAGTGTTTAACCGACTTCAAAAAAGGAGGTATTCTATCTAATAGAGATAGAACGTGACGATCTTTTAGAATAGATATAATTGTTGTAATGTACTAATATTGTAAATAAACTTTATTGTTAGGTTCTTGACCAGAATACAATCCCCTTGCACGGTCTACCAATTTGATTCCTGAGCCACTTTGGACTTTGTCAACGTGACATTGCCAACCAAATCATAAGAAGTCGCTTACAACCGTTTAGTTTACAACCGTCACTTTAACATAGTCTAAGGCCTAGGAATCAAATTGGTTGACTGTACCTATATTTTACAAGAAGCTTAAAGAGAAGGGAAGAGTGCACAACTATCAAACAAAACGAAACCAGATACACACAACACACACAGAACTTGAATAAGACGTTTTTAAGAAGGAGGAAAGGACAGTCGCAGAATGAAAAGGTTGACCATCTTAAGATCTGTTTTTGCTTGCTCGGTATAAGTTATCAGTGCTTATCGACCGAGTATGACACATTCCGTCATAATTAATGTCATTTCACTACATGACCCACAGATACATGGTTACCATGGTCACGTATAAACAACAGCCACTATTTGTTCAAACTGAACTCAAGTCTTTATTGGTCGTTACAAAAGTGTTGCTATGGTCACCTATAAACAATAGCCACTATTGGTTAACTGAACTTAGTCTTTATTGGTCGTTACAAAAGGGTTGCTATGGTCACGTTTATACAACAGCCACTATTGGTTCAATATTATTTCTCTCGTCTGTTACACAGTTTAAAAAGGTATCATGTGCTTGCAACGCGTAAATTAATTTATTTGAAAACTGGTCAACCTTTTCGTTCCGCGACTGTACAATAAACATCTTGCATATCTTTTTTACTTCTAAGGAAAGAGATGCAAGACACGCGTGTCATAATTCAAGGATTATAGTTTTTAGCTTCAATGCATTCACCTCAATCAATGTAATCAATGTATTTAGGCTTCTTGGCATTTTATATTACTTAGTTCTCTGTCTAAATATCACATTGTCCAAAGTCAATTTGAAGTTTTGCTGTTTGAGATATTCAGAATTCAATGAACGAAATTCGAATTACTCGAGCACTGTTTGTTTCGAGTCTGAATGAAATGAAGTAAAAGTTATTATTTGTGACTTTACAATTACCAGCTGTTCTAGTTTTAACTTATTGTTACTGGTTGAGATGAAATCAATTTTAGATAGAATCGTCTAATAGTTAAAGTATTTTTGTAATTACTAAATGGATCTCTTATTACGTCCATATTCAATAAAATAAAGAGATATCTAGATATTGATAAAAATAGAATGTAATTATTATACAACCATGTCTCAAAGTATGCCATTTAAAACTCTGTATAGTTATGCACCTTAAAATATAGTTGAAAAATTGTTACAGCGTTCCATTGAATAACATGACGAAGCAAGATAAGTAAATTGATTAAATAAATTACAGAACTTAAATATATTAATAGCCTCTTATTTAACCTTTTAACCGACCGAAGTAACTATCTTACGAAAACCCATAATACCGTTTGTCTAAATTATAATATCTCGCCAAAATGAGCTAGATATTTGGTTAATTACAATTCAGACAACTGTGGTCAAAAGGTTAAAAAAGTGCCTAGCGTTTGTGATAAGACACATACTTCCATGAACATTGTTCTTCAAACGCACCAAAATACCTGAATAAAAAGAATTAGTCGAGAAACTCGTGTATATGTATATATATATTTTTTATCATTATTAATCTTAGTTCCTATGTTTTAAGTATTTATGTGACCCTCCTCATAATTGTACATACGTATATGTATGGGCTATAGGATTGTACGGTCACGAGCGTTAATTTGGGACCCATTTCAAGAAAAATATGCTTGAAGTCGTCAATGTCACTAGAGATGTCAAGTCATTGTAACTTTTAGGAAACTTAACCTTATTGTTGTAGAATGTCAGATTGACTTTGGACCTAAGGTGGGTCCCAAATTAAATCTCGTGACTGTATATACGTTTTGCTTACACAGAGAGTATAAGCGAAGCGGCAAATACACCGTTAGCCCATCTCATGTCTACACATATAACTTGGGTGATAAAATCGTGTCAAAAATCAATAAATTATGTATTTGTTTTAGATTCCTAAAGAGCATCTATAATTAACCTAAGTTTAAGGTTGTCAATCAATCTTAAGTACCCGAAACCGACGTGCATGCATGACTCGATGTATGAATGTGGAAGAAGCGAAAGAGATTTGTCAGGACCGTAGCAGGTTGAAAGAAGTGGTCTCGATATGTAAAGGTCGTCAAAATTATGTTGTGATTTTATTTAAGACTTGCAATAATGTTGTAAATAGTATTTTTATGTTCATTTAAAGGAAATGTAGTTGAAAGGAATTATATTGAATGTTACATTTATATAGACGTTTTATTTTTTATCCTTTTCATAATCACTTGTGTGTCAGTAAATTCTATTTTAAAAGGTTAAATTACTGGATGTCTTTAACCCTTTAACCACGAATGACACAGCGCCACGTGTGTGATGCGGCAGACAACAGTAGTTATCCATACGAGCCCTTCTCCCTACCAAGCTAATTGAATGGTTTTGATATAAAATGTACAAAAAAGACAAAACGCACTGGAGTCTCATATAACGAAGGTATTAGATAATCATGATCAAAAGATAATACTGGTTCAACCATTAAACAAAGTAAGCTGCGTAGGGCAATACAGATCAAAAATGGGATAAGGTCAGGAGGGCTATTCCGACAGAGGGTAAATGCATATTTTTTTTAAGAGAATGCTATGCTATAGAACTACTTTTGCGCCTTTATAGAAGCTAGATTAAGTACGTGGCTACATTTCTATAAAATGGAGCAAAAATAGTTTTAGAACGTTTTATTGCTTTAAAATCTTTCGGAATAGCCCCGCCTAACCTTACAACCTTTTTAATCCAAAATGTTTCGGGCCTGTTGGAGGCTTTCTTAACTGTATAGCGCAATTGAAAAAAGGTTAAACGAACTTAGGGAAATAGGGTACGCAAAAATAAATTAAACATACAAATCAACTATATTTTTTGTTCTAATTTATTTGATTATTCGTCCGCTATACACATGATATGCACCAATGCCTATAAATTATACAAACGATAATGAACATACGAATGATCACAAACAAGTATATACAAAAAAAAAAACAATAGTTTCAACATTAAATACTTGGCTCTGTATCATTCCAAAACTCTAATTATATTTTGTTGAGCGCGGTGATAATGTAATTGTTACAACTTCACTTTTAATAAAATAATCACATTTTATCGCAATAAAATTTAAATTTTCTCCTAAATTTTTTTGTGATAACATTCGATGTAATAAATATTTTCTGATTTCACGATCGCCTAAAACTTCACATTATATATCATATATTTCAATATTCTTATAATAAACTCCCTAAATTATACTTAATTGTGTCTGCCAGTTTAAAAATGACAGGTGTTCAAACGATTGCTAACTGTACATTGAATTTACAAAGGAACTCACGTAAAAAACATTGTATTATCTAAATGCTTAAAAATAATTAATTATTTCATAAAAATGACATTTGTCGCAACCGCTTCACATAAACCTCATATTTTAACAACTAAAGTTATCTCTATCTTATGGCTTATTCCAATGTAATAAACAACTTATTTCGTATTTTGGTCGGCGCAACTTATATTACGAAGGTCTTATTTATATAAACTAAAACCTTGCTAATTATGCAAACAACAAGTTGGATCCGAAAGGCTTAGTAGGGAATTTATATTTAAAACTCGAATTGAGTTGGTTGGTTATGCCATGTTATGGTGACACATATTTATCAGATGTAAGCTTAAAGTTGAGTAACTATTTATTGAGACTTAGTAAGTTACTGATGGTGATGACAGTTCATAGATCAGCATATCGATAACAAAAATGACAATTGGCGTAACCAGGGATTGTAACCGGTTACAAATAAACCGGTATTTATTTAGGTTAAACCGGTTAATTATTTGGGTTACGTTCCAACGGATTACGGTTACGGTTACGCTCACAGGGAGCGAAATGCATTTACCGGTTATAACCGGTTAGAGAGCGCTTCCGTCATTCACCCTTGTCTCGGCTCACACGGAAGGAGCGCTCTCTAACCGGTAAATGCATTTCGCTCCCTGTGAGCGTAACCTTTATTATGGGTTAGGCTCTCATAGTGTGGCTTTAACCGCTACGGAAAATAAACCGGTTTTCAATCCCTGGGCGTAACAACTAAATTGTACTGTAAAATTGTCCTAATGACAATTGGCGTAAAGGACAACTAAATTGTACTGTAAAATTGTCTTATACGCCAATTACCATTTTAACCATCGATATTATTTTAAATAGTTGTTGTTTTAACAAATACATAAACTGAATCAAAAATGCTAAAATAATTATAGAGAACTTATTACATTAGGATTATTTAAGTTACGTAGATATTTTACTGATAATTTTAACCAAGTTATGAACTGTCAGTTTGAATTTAGTTAACAAAGTGTTGATCTATCTATGTTCGATTTGTTTTCATAGGATTTTCATAGTACGACCTCACCTATAAACAATGGCTAAAGTTTACACGGAAGCAGATAGGTACCCATCGAAAACATTGGTTAGGCCTGGATATTCCCTTATTAAATTAAACTACAATATCACTAAATAAGGAACAAGCATTTAAGTCTTATTTTCATAATATGTGAATACAGTTTTTGGTGTTTATTTCTTTTGATAATAATTACAATAGAAAAAGGAAACTTTTAACCATTTAACCTTTGTCTACTTTAGTACAACATGTAAAAGAGTCGCCAGTTAGCTCACATCATGTGTCATCATTATAAAATTTAAAAAAACTTGCTTGAAAATAGGTAAATAAATTGGCAATTCCTTATGATAAATATGTGATTTACAAGTTAAAGTTATTAAAATGTCTTACATATTTGGTGTTAATTTTTTTTATTGCTAAATTTAACTTTACATACTTGTACGTCAAGTTACCGATTATTAAAACACATTTAATATAAAGGTTAACATGAAGTGAACTTACTGGCAACTTTGCAGTATTTAACAATAATTACAGTTACAAATTATTAAACAAGAGTTAAGTTACGCGGTGACTTCAAAACGTAAATTAACATATTTATATCGTATCTTTGCAGGAACTCAATTCAATATTGCACGTTACTTATTAAATAGTACTGAATTATAGTTGGTTTTCTAATAGTTTTATTTAAGTCTATTTTACTTTTGAAGCTTCACGATCACTAAACCTATACAATACAGTATGTCCTATTTACTAAATAATTACAACAAATATTGCAGCTTTTAAAGGCAGATCTATGACTTTGTAAATTTTAAATGAGGAGTTACACTTTTAGTAACATCTAGATGCTTAAATAGGTTTGATTTCTACAAAAATAGGTTTAGAAACAGATTTACAACATTTTTGGATTTATCGTAAGGAGCATACATGTACAAAATAAAATTAAACTTTAATAGTAAAGCGCTTAATTTTTTTTAGGTAGTAAACTTTTAAATTTAAATGTAATATTTTCTTCGAGAATAATTTTATGTTTAGAAAAATTAAAATAACCCTGTTACCAGTTTTATGTGCGCTTACATGTTTTTACAATTTCCGTGTAATAAAATCCATGAGAGTTTTAAAAAACGAATGTTAAGTGAAGTGAACAGGATAGAAATTTATGAAAAATGTGAGGTCATGATTGACTTCCACAATGCTGATTCGATAATTTTATCACGTCGAGTACAAATATAAAAATGGAATAATTTTGCTATTTCCAAGGTGATAACAAGGTTAAAAGAGGTGCGTAACGGTCGCTATAATAACAACGATTAAGAGATATAATGCAGTTTTCGTATAACAACATTTGGCATATTCTGATATGATCTAACTATCATCAGGTATAATGAACTTGTAATATAACATTAATGTAACAGTAATACATATATGGTATAACGTATATGTGATAAAACTGTGTTTGATATAACACCCAGTGGGTATAATATAGTACTGGTATAATCTGGAATGCGAACTACTATTTATAGTAACCTACCCATTCTGCGTTAAGGCAGGTCTCCGTTAGGTAGGTACAACGACGAGCGAAGCGAGGAGGAGTGTTAGGAAAAACTGCGACCCTACCAGAATCGTGTTTTTTTTAAATAATACTATACTACTATTATAATATACATAACCTAACTATCCCTCGCAGATGTATACGTAGACGTTTTTATGTCTTATGACAGATTATATCACTAATACTTATATCATACGTTCATTATTATTAGGAAAACATTATATCAAACATCTATTATACTTATTGAATATTATACACCATGGAAAATATCTACTTTGTTGTTATATCAAAAGTTTATTATGCCCTATATTCTATGATTTATATTGTATGAAATAATATGAAATGTTGTTATATCTAGTTAAAATATATCAAAAGTTGTTATACCGATCATTACACACCCGGTTTAACAAATGGGCTGAGTACGTCCTTGGACGTGTACCAATACGCACAAAGGAAGATTTATTTCAACATGAGGCCATTGAGGAACCAGCATAGTGATAATACCTACTTGTTACATAACATTGTCACACAAGCCAGTAAGTCTAAATGAAGCTCATTTTTTTCTTAACATCTATTTAATGAATGTCTCAGATTTTGGTGTTTAATTTTTTTACATCAAAATATAGCTAAACATTTCACTTTAACCTTCTAACAATCGAATTCTCGATCGTGTGTTCCATACGTCTGCTTAACAAGCGCTTAAAAGTTAGTAGTTCAAGGGTTTTAAAGTCTCCGTTTTAAGGTAATATTTAACAACATTACCTTAAGGTCAAAATATTTACCTACAATTTGTCGATTACATGGGTACATTACCCCGTTATTTATTAAGAATGTAAATTTACTGTTTCAAAGTCAATGAAATGGAGGTAATTATATTATTATCTACATTAGTGTCTAACCCTGTTTTAAACATATTCCTGGAAAGTAGGATTCCCGTATGTATATATAAAAAATGACTGGGTGTAATAAGTAGTTAACTAAACTTGTAACTTAGTCCAATAGGATATGAATAAATTAGTTGCGTATAAGTACCTATTATATTAAGAGCCTAGCGATAACAATTAACAATATTTAAAAATAGGAAATACTTTTTAGTTCAAAAGATATACATGAAAACCATAATTATTCGATAAAATTACATCCATGACAAAACTAAACTACCTATTTTAAAAGAATCCACAGCTCATTTAGTAACAACCTGTACATTAAAATTGAACTTTACCTATTATTATACGGGATAATGTACCACGTAAGTTAATAATCGTAGGGTTATAGGTTTTCCCTTATGTATCTTTATAGCTTAAAAATAATAACACTTTGTAATAAAATATACAGGTAGGTATGCAGTAATGTCAAACAATATCTATAGGCTGTTTCAAAATCCATACAGATAAACAAACAACCTATTCTGGAAAAAGTAACTTCAAAAATAAAAATAAATTAATATAAAGCGCTGCAACCTCATTTTCAACTTTGCTTTTACATTATTAATATTATTTTAGTTCAATTTGTAACTATTTTGTGCATTTTATTATTCGTTTTTGCAATTAAACGTGTAAGATACATTTATGAACTTAATCATAGTTCATAGGTATAAATATAGGTACCAAAATTTCTGATGTTTTTATTTTGTATAACATAAGCAATCAGAAATTATATTTATCAACTTTTGATGTTGATTGTAGTATAGTGTAAGGAATATAAAAAGTTAATTCCGACACCTGTAATTACGGTACAATTTATAACTTGTAAGGTGTAAGGTTTTATAATACCTATTGGGAATAACAGACATATCAGGATTTATTTCTTATCTTCCTTTAAACTACACAGGAAGTTGTAGTTGTACCCGTGTGGTTGCCGGGTTAGAATAGTGCCACTCCATGTCTTCCCGTGGATGTCGTAAGAGACGGCTAAGGGAATAAAGGCGTATAGTACTGTTAGGCGATGGGCTTGCAACCTGTCACTAATACACTGGTAAACATCTTAGCCTGGGTGTGCGAAGTGTGGTTGCAGAATCGTCGACGAGTTTTTGGAGTTGTTGGTAATTCTGTGGCTCTGCCTTTTATGTATGTATGTATGAAGTTGTAGTTATTCAATTGAATAAATTTCTCGTTGAGAAATAAGTAAGGAACTAAGCAAAATTGCAAATCTTACCCAAAAATAATATTTAAGTAATTGACCACTCTTACATTTAAATAATCCGAAATAACTACGCTTTGATTTTAGGGTTTAATTGACAGAAACGAATGAAAATCACTTTTAAGTTAAAATTTTGTAGTCTCATCTCATAGAAACTTAACTCGAAACAACTTGTCATCATAATATATTCTAGATTCTGCAGATATACATTGTAATAATTCACTACTAAAGGTGCAAATATTTCTAAAATATATAGTATATTTAATATTATAAACAGTATTCGCTATAATGTGCAGTATATAATGCACGCAACACACTTGTATGCATTTTAAAATTACCTTGCATACTTATCTACACATAAAAACATTACTGTCTTACAGTATGTATCACACACTATTTTTACACCAACTTTTATTGTGGCTAAGTATCCCATTATGTAATTTTGGTGTTTATACGTAGTTCATACGCCATTAAAATTATTCACAGACTTTAACATTCGCTTTCAATAATAATCAAATAAAAATGCTTAAATATCTACACCATGTATATATAATTTGCCTAGTAATTATAAAATTATACAATTTAATGCTTATATCGGCGCTTGAACTACTCGTATAATTAACGTAACGTAACATAACAAAACAGCGCTGCCATCCAAACCAAAAAGGGAGTATGTGCATATGCATAGGAGTTTACTCTTCTGCCTTTTTCTTTTGGACGGCAGAACGCACGTACGCCGTAACACTTTACATATCAGTTAACAATCATTATTGTCAGTTATAAATCTATTTTTATGACTTTTATATTTAAATATAAATTCGCATCTAGTATTAGGCAGTTTTTACACAATTGTTTAGTTTAGGTACATATTAGTTAGCTTAGCGAGGAGTGCGGTTTTGACGAAAATTGAGGACTTCCACGTCTTTATTATTTTTTAACCTTTTTAACACTATTGACAAAGATATCCGCACCACTGGTTCTATGCCAAAACCGGATATTTCCATCATGATTGCCAGCACAAAATAGACCTGAGTGTCTATAAAGTAAGGTTGACATTAGTTCTAGTTTTTTGCTGTTCCCTACAGCCATTGGACTTGTGAGTGGCGTCTTTTGTATGTGACATAATTTTAAAAAGGTTAAAATTTATTCAATTCCTCTTATAAGGAGTGTTCATAAGTGGCGATTGCTTTCCACTATTTGAATCCCTAATATTTCATTCTGTTTAAATATTGCGAGTTATATCTTCAAATTAAACCAAGACCGAATTTCTAACCAACCTAACTAAACTTGATAGACGATCGTCTCAAGAAATAAAAAAAATGATCTGTGCCCCATAGATATTTGCATTCCCAAGACTGCCATCCTAAGACCTCAAATGCGTTGTCAACCCTAAGGACGAAAATGAAATGACCCTTTTCAAGTCATTTCTCCGGTTGCCGTATCGCCACACCGGAACACAAAAATGCGAATACCTACCTACGCTGCTTGGCAGTGATTGATTAGATTGGGCTGTCATTACTGAAGTATCTTAAGACAGGGCATCTCAGCCAAGATTAGTATTTATAAACACCGTGTTAAGTTCGTTTGATCGTAAGTATTCAATTTTAATTCTGTAAACAACCTGTATATTCAATGTCAGATTTTACACTCTACAGTTTAAAAAAAATAACAAGATAGCAGCAAGAGATAGACCTAGGTTTAACTTATTAATGCAAGTGGTTGTTAGAATCTATTTTTACTATTTTTTCGTCAAAACCTCGTAAGTCGCTAGTGATGCAGTTGTCGAAGTAGGTTTCAAGGTGGATGGACGAACAAATCCACTTTTGGCTAAAGCACTCACTTAAATGCTTAGAAATATGTCGAGAAAACATTTAAGAAACATTAATCACAAAAACGAAGGTGCAGTAAGTTTTAAACTAAGGTTTTTTTTAATCGGCTTCTTGGTTAATTCAAATCAAATATATGCATCACAAGCACACGAAAATACTAATAAGCAAAAGTATAAATCTTACACAACTTGATTAGCTCAAGCTGTTACAACATCAAAACTGGCTAAGGGCCAACTCAAAAATATACCATAAAACACGTTACCATTCGTACAATATAGGTTAAGGCATTGAGAACCCATAACCGCAGTCAGAGAAAAGAGGGGAGGAAAATTTTCAACGTCCTGTATTTTTTGTTGGAATTAAAAACAACAACTTTATACCTACTTTAGCAAGCAACTTGTAGAGTAGATTGTACTCGTACTGAAGTATTTTGTAACAAATCCCCTCACTTTAGTTTATATAGATATAAAAGGTTTGTTTCCTCTTTTAAAATGATGTCATAACTTTAAAGTTAAATTAAAGTTTTAAGTTTTTTGTATGTTAAGCATTTCAATGACACGGCAGTGTAAATGTCAGAGATAAATGACTTATATAGCCCTTTCATTTACTTGTACTTGCCACGTTTTAACAAGTCACTACAAGTCCCCATGTTCTTTTCCCAGGTTCTTTCACCAAAAAAACCGATTGTAGAATACATAAATAAAAAGTTTAAAAATTACTGCACCTTAGTTTCAACAGAACAATAACACAGAACACCCTTTTTGGTCAAGCAATTCCACGGACAATGCTTTAAAAATATGAATAACAGTCCTGCTGCGAACATAACAACAGCTTCTTAGCGATATCCCATGAAATACTAGCTACTTAACTTAAGAGCCGGGGTATGCATGAGGTGCGGGGAGAGGGCAATGTTGAGTAGTTGAGATATTTTTGTACCTTACCCCACACATCATGTTTACCCCGGTTCTTAATTAAGTTGTACGCCTATATAGGAGAAGAGACGAATACACAGTAGGTTTGAACAAGTAGTTTACAACAAAAAGCAAGATTTGTAGATGTTCTAATTATCCAATGCTCTTTCTGTGAACGATAACATCGTAAAGAAACGAGACTGGGGTAATTTCACAAAAGTCGAAGTGTATCCGAATGAGCTTATCTGTACATAACAGATACATTAGTAGTCTAGTATTTCATGTTACCTCACCACAAACCAATCCTTCCTTACCTTACAAAATTAAAACTATCATACTATTTACTTAGCTTGCAATAATATATTCAAACGTGCAAATAATCGTAGAGTAACGGAGAGTCCGCTTTATTGCTGTGCTACGAGCGGAGTTGCGCGGGAGAGAGGACCAGCTCGCCTTCCGTGAAGTTCGGCCCGAAGGAGA
>CAWYPN010000416.1:0-10971 GCA_963966035.1 Acleris laterana
GTTTAGAGACGCGTTTTCCAGTACATTCTAAAATTCTGCAATCAAATAAAATCAATGAACAATAAACATCTAGTTAACCAGCACATTCATTCGAACAAAAGTTCTCAAAAGTAATTATCAATCATTAAATCACGGTAAAGGATTCTCCACAAGAAAGAGTAGTTTGGGCGACGATGAGATAATATTTTTTTTGTTTGTTTTTCAGTTTGGAGGGAAATTGGTCTCGTTTGAAAATTGCCCAGAAGAAGGACGTCAGCAAACGACAGTGCATATTAGCCAGGTACGTAAATAAGGAAAATTTAAATAGAAATTAAAGATTTCAGAAATATCTCATATATTAAAAAAAGGCTCGTAGAGTGGTGGAACCAGTAATAAACAAGAACCCATTGATGGACACTGGATTCTTATTTTACAGAAGATAAAGTCATGCCGTTACCCTAAAGAATTTTCTGAATTGTCAGTACAGTAGATTGCTCTTAAATACTCGTACATTTCATAGCGCTGGAACACAAATTTGGCGCGTCAAAATCTTCATTTTTTATCGTCTTTTAATTACATACTACGCCTGCGCCCGAATGTACAGTCACGATATTTAATTTTCATCACACTTGCTCGGAAAGGGTTTTATAACACGCAGGCGTTTAGGGCGGTTATAGCCGACTTAGCTCCCGCGGGAGTTATAGATTTTCATAACTCCCTAGGGAGTTATGAGTTTAGTTTTAAAATATAGAATCCACTTGTACATCATTTCAGACCAAGGAGGTGTAAAATCAGCCAAGGTTTATTTCCTATATTCAAAACTTGGCTACAAACCAATTTTACTGTTTAATTAAACTTATACGGCACATTTGTCTGCATTATATTTCTATTTTACCATTATTTCAGAGACATTCGCAATTATTTTATTAAATTTCATTTTGAAAATTTGTACAATATGGTAGAATGGCCTGTATTTGTCAAGTTTAAAAAAAAGCAATTCTAAGCATTATCTGTGGAAGACTAAAAAAAAGTTGTCAAACTCTAGCTTACCGAATCGAGTTCGTTTAATTTTGTTTGATTGTTGTTTCCGAAGCGTATTTTGTTTAAAGGTACGAAAAAAACATACTAAATATGACTTCCTCATCGGAAGAATCTGTAGTGACATCAACACCATCTGATTTGTTAAATGAGGCTCAACTACTCAACAATGATTTGCTGCCTGCGAAATCTAAAGAAAGGTTTTTTTTTCTATTTGTTTTTTATGGTGTCCCCTTGTTTTACAGACTGAAAAATTACAGAATTTTGTTTCACAGAAAATGTTTCATATACTATTTGGTCCTTGTATTTTTGCTTCGTATATTTTTTTTTTTAACTATTTACTTGAAAGAAACAAATTCGACAGAAAATCAATTCAATGAATTTTGTAATTTTATTTTTTCATTACACATACTTATCAAACAATATAATTATTTTTCAACGAATATTGTTTGGTCAGTGCATTTTTTAGAAGGTTGGGTTATAAGATAAATACTATATTACGATATAAATATGAGTGAGCGAGCGAGCGAAGCGAGCGAGCAAGACCTCTCTGGGCAGAACCGACTTGAATAGGTTAGGTTAGAAGGCTATGGCGGGAGCGAAGCGAAGCAAGCTCCCGCCTTAGCCTTCGAGGTTATTTTTTTTATATCTCTTGAATAAGCTATGCGATACCATTTGACTGCAAATTAAAATCGTATGCTTTTTTTCAAACGTTTCATTTCACACACCTTCACAAACTGCACCCTACTCTATAAGTTGATTTTATTGTTATTAAGTTATATTTTAAATAAATAATATGAGAACAAAGAATATTTAATTTGCTATTCTATGATATGAAAAAAGAAACATTGAATTTTATTTAAAATAAAAAACGATGATTTAAAAGTCTTCAAAGTAATTATTCTACATATTGATTATTCTATGAAATGATAATACGAGAAAAAATTTCTATGAAATGAAATTCTAAACAACTTCAGTCTGTAAAATAACGTACAACCGTTTTTTATTTCCTCGCTAATGTGATGAAAATCATTGTGTGTATCATGGGCAGTAAGGAGATTGCAAACTCGAGTCAATAAAAGCCCTCCGCCTTCGGTGTCGGGCTTCTAATAGTCTCTCGTTAGCAATCCTCTTCTTACCACCCTTGATGCACAATGTACTATTGGTACCCACCTAAGGTCCAAAGTCAATCTAACCTTCTACAACAATAGGGTTGAGATTCCTAAAAGTTACAAATGACTTGACGTCTCTAATGACATTGACGACTTCAAGCATCAAGTACAAGACCAAGGGTCAACTGACACTGTGTTATCCAACCTCGACATTGGCGGAATCCTTGCACCGATCGATGGGGCCATAATATCCAAAAAAAAAAAATTGAATTGACTTCAAGCATATTTTTTTTAACTGGGTCCCAAATTAACGCTCGTGACCGTACAAAACAACTTGTTCTCTTTTAATATACATTTAATAGCGTTTGTGTCTGATCTGAAAGAGATAAACAGATCGAAAGTGAGTGGACGGGTCGGAAGGGGCCGCCCTAGGCGTACTTTTTCGAGTCAAATCGGAGAAATACTGGAAAAGGGCCGAATCTTAAGTACCCGAAACCGACGTGCGTGCATGACTCGATGTATGAATGTGGAAGAAGCGAAAGAAATTTGTCAAGATCGTAGCAAGTGGAAAGAAGTGGTCTCCGCCTACCCCTCTGGGAAACAGGCGTGATTTAATGTATGTATGTATGTGTCTGATGTATCGTGCAGGTGGTGAGCGAGCCGGAGATCATAGAGTTGGCGGCCGAGCTGGACGTGGTGCTGGGCTCGAGCCTCAGCCAGGACCCCGGCGCCGTGGAAGCGCTAGCGCAGTGAGTACACTACCTTTTGACATGCTATGGTTTTTACTAATCATGCTTGTATTCTTCTCGTGTCGATGGTTCCTGTACGGGACCAGAAATGCTTGTATTAGAATTAAAATATCATTTTCATTTCTCATACTCTGAAAGTAAGCCATAGTTTATCTTAGAAGCGGGTTAAAAGTGATACATGTCAACTCTAGGGATGAAAAGTAATTGCTTGTTGAAAAAAAGTACCAGGAGCGCAGCGGTAATTAGGAGGTCTGTAGCGCAACTTTGATCGCAAGCGGTGCGGATGCCTCCCAGATGTCACGGCAATGTACTTTTAATGTTAATCCACTCCTAGTATTTAACGTTATAATTTTTGTACAAAAATGTTATAAATTACTTTTTTATTACTTTCTTCATAATCGAAATGAAAAGTAGACTGTTTAACTCGAGTGAAAGTATTAATTGGACCCTTGAACTATAGGCGCACTCGCTGTCGCTCGTGCAGCCTAAATATCGTAAAAAAACAATCAAAAACCAAAAAAAAAGCCCTAACGGAATTGGACACACAGATAACTTAGTTTTTTTTTTCTGTTTTGCCTACTGGTTGACTGGTAGAGAATGCCATTGGGCATTAAGTCCGCCATTTGTACTTTATTGTATTTTGTGCAAAGAAGTTTAAATAAATAATAAATAAATAAATAACTTTTCAGTAAGCCAATTCTGTGGTTATTGAATGATTAGACATTTCTAGAAATATGGTGTATTCAAACTGGTCTGTTCATTCTGGTAATCTGTCGTGTCCAGGTATTGCCGCGCGAAGGGCGACGCGGCGGCGGACCAGAACGAGCGGTACACATGGTTCTTCCTCCGAGCCAACTTCCTGCCTAGCTTCCGGACAGAAGTGCTCAACCTGCTCGGTAAGTGCTCAATGTGATCGATAAGTACTCAATCTGGTAGATAAATGCTTAAGGCTGCGCCGAGCGTACGTCTGATGTACAGTGGCGCCCTCATTACTATTATTGTATTTTCTAATAAACTAAAGTATTTTCTTGAAATTGGTCGTTAGGTTTTTGTACTACAAATGAAAACACAACTTATAGGGTATATCACATAGTTTAATAACAATTCACCTTCGAGTTATCAACTTAACGGAAAAAAGTGGCCACCATTTCCCGTTAAGCTCACTACTCAAAGGGTAATTGTTATTAAAGTTTTTTACGTATCCCATAAATTGTGTTATTACTTGCGCTAAAAAACGTATCGTCTGATTGCGAGGAAGTTCTTAATAGTCATGAGGGCGCCACTGGACGCTCGACGTTTGCTCGGTGCAGTCTTAATGTGTTCGGTCACTGCTAAATCTGGTCGATAAATGCTTACTTTATTCGATTTGTGCTCAGTGTTCAATCTGTAAAATAATGCTCAACATACTCAGTAAATTAAATTCTTTCTCGATATTCGTTGAAGTATAGTCGATATAAAAAATATGTTTACATTTCTGGACCTTATTTCAATTGAATAGAGAAAAAAAATGGCGCCGATTGTACATCAAGCACTTTAGTGCACTGTCATAGTAATAAACTTCAAGCAGAACATCAAATGACCAGTATGACAATAATAATGGCAGTCACAATGACAAGGCTCTAAGTAAGTATGCTCAACATTTTTATTGGGTGACTGTACATGCTCCGTGAACTTGCCTAATTATTTATCTATTGACCGGTTTCTCTTATCCAGGTTTCAAGCAGGATGAAATAACCTCCAAATTCAAAGGAGTCAATAACGTGGGCGACCAGCCAGACCAAAGCTTTGGGCTCAGTCGAGTAAGTATCGCCCTAACATCATTGACCTCTGTCGAATAAAATTCCACGGTACTTCGGTCGTCCTAGTTCAACGAGACACAATAACACTTAACATAAGGAATATCGTCTTTTCTTTGAAAATACCTCGTATCACATATTTGTAACGTATGATTTTAAATTTAAACGTGAAGAAAATTAAGTACGTCTTGAAATATCAGATACGAGCTTTTTCTAAAGTACATTATGGCATAATATTTGTACATTACACCTCATATTATGTCCGTCTCAAGACACGTCACACTCATAGAGGTAGGAAAGTATAGAGGGAGTATAAAAAAGGCTAATAGAATAGTACTCCTCGCACCTGTTATAAATGCCCTTCTTTAAAAAGAGTCGTCCGTATAAAAGCTTCTCTAGCGGGTAGTCGATATAGCAAAACGGCGATGTAGCGAAACGTCGCAATCTCAAATTGTCCTATAAGCAAAACGCCCTGATATCAGATGGCCGACATAGCAAAACGTCGACTTCTCAAAATGACCTGATAGGCTTTAAGTCCTATAAGCAAAATGCCCTGATATCGGATGGTCGACATAGCAAAACGTCGATGTAGCAAAACGTCGACATCTCAAAAAGTCGCAGTATCTCTTAGTTCTACACGCAGAACGTCTTTATAGCAAAACGTCCACCAGAGTGATTTACAGTCAGCGTCAAATTTAGATAAAGAAATATATTTTCCAAACAATTTGTCTGGCCATGGGAAATAATACCTACTCACTGACTGTTAAAACAGAATACAGAAATCTAAATGAAGTTAAGGTCCCGGAACTACTTGCTAAAGATTTTTTGATTGCGGAAGATGGTGATGAAAATAATAAGATTATTTTATTTGGAACAAATTTAGGATGGTCTACCCTAAAACGAGTTGGTAAAAATGAGAATATGCGATGTTACGTAGACGGAACGTTTAAATGTGCCCCAGTGCCATTTTACCAATTGTTTAGCCTACATATTGATTTGGCGGAGGAAGGAGAGAATTCCGTTATAACTCCAGTGTTATACGCCTTAGTTCCATCAAAAACACAAGAAACGTACGAACGACTCTTCAATAATCAAGAAAAATGCTGGCATTGACGTAAAACACGTGAAATGTGATTACGAAATTGGGCTTGTTAATGATATAAAACAAGTGTTTCCTAGTTCTGATATTAGAGGCTGCTATTATCATTTTAATAAGGCGGTTTGGAGGAAGGCGCAACTGTTGGATCTGGACGACACCAAAGAGAATAAAAACATCATTAGAATTTGTGGAAATTTCCCCTTAATTCCTGATCAGTATTACGATGAATGCTGGCTATTAGTAAAGCAACAATGTGAAAACTCGGAAAAGATGAGACAATTCATGAATTATTTTGAAACACAATGGCTGAAATGCTCTCCCATTAATATTAGCTGTGCCGGTGAGAAAACTCGAACTAACAATTACCTCGAGGGATGGCATCGTCGCCTCAATACATATTTGAAGCCGAAGCCCACTTTTCTGCTCTTTCTCTTTGGCTTAAGAAAAGAAGCAAAATTTCAAGATCTTAAAATAAAAAACATTTTATTCCATAATAAACGAAGGAAGATCGACGTTCTTTTTGAATCCCGATATGCGACAGAATTAAAAAATAATCAGATGGGCTCGTGACCCCTTGGAAATTCATAAACAAAGTTTCCCAAATAAAAAGGATTTTGAATATGAAATAATGTCTCTAAATGTAGTTCGATTAGAAGTTTTTTTTTTGTTCAATTTTAAGCTTAAGTTTCTGTAAATAAAAGAATATTCGTATCACACTTACTTACAGATTATTTTATTTTAACAGTTCGTGAGTAGGTATTATTTCCCATGGCCAGACAAATTGTTTGGAAAATATATTTCT
Source organism: Acleris laterana (assembly GCA_963966035.1). Lineage (NCBI taxonomy): Eukaryota > Metazoa > Arthropoda > Insecta > Lepidoptera > Tortricidae > Acleris > Acleris laterana. The sequence continues at coordinate 6,576 of CAWYPN010000416.1, forward strand.
TTATCTAAATTTGACGCTGACTGTAAATTCACTCTGGTGGACGTTTTGCTATAAAGACGTTCTGCGTGTAGAACTAAGAGATGCTGCGAATTTTTGAGATGTCGACGTTTTGCTACATCGACGTTATGCTATGTCGACCATCCGATATCAGGGCATTTTGCTTATAGGACTTAAAGCCTACCAGGTCCTTTTGAGAAGTCGACGTTTTGCTATGTCGGCCATCTGATATCAGGGCGTTTTGCTTATAGGACAATTTGAGATTGCGACGTTTCGCTACATCGCCGTTTTGCTATATCGACTAACCGCTAGAGAAGCGTATAAAATTACCGATTAAATTTCAAAAGTGTACCACTTTTTAGGTGTGTCAGTGTGTGACTGACTGCATTAGTGTGCGTACGTTTGGCTACAAATTGTGTTGTACAGTCGCGGAACGAAAAGGTTGGCCAGTTTTTAAATAAATTCATTTACGTGTTGCAAGCACATGGGACCTTTTAACTGTGTAACAGACGAGAGAAATATTATTGAACCAATAGTGGCTGTTGTTTATACGTGACCATAGCAACCTTTTTGTAACGACCAACAAAGACTAAGTTCAGTTAACGAATAGTGGCTGTTGTTTATACGTGACCATAGCAACCCTTTTGTATCGACCAATAAAGACTTGAGTTCAGTTTGAACTAATAATGGCTGTTGTTTATACGTGACCATGGTAACCATGTATCTGTGGGCCATTTAGTGAAATGACATTGATTATGAGGGAATGTGTCATACTCGGTCGATAAGCAGATACTGATAACTTATACTGAGCAAGCAAAAACAGATCTTAAGGTGGTCAACCTTTTCATTCCGCGATTGGACACACAAGAAAAAGGTGGTACGCTTGACATTTGGCTACACGGGATTTATGTTTTCCTACATCTATGGTCACAGTAGACGTCAAGCCATAGACACGGTAAAAACAAGATCTTTTATGACATTTAATCTTATTGTCAACGTTTTGATAGCTCTTATTTACTTCACAGTAATGGAGACTGAGTTAAAAACAATTACGTAACAGGTCAAATACGATATCGTTTTAGCATCCTAGAATAAAGGCCTAACTCTGATACTATAACCAATCCGTCTTTTGTATATACATACGGATCTTACTACTACGTGGGGAATTCAATTTAACCGGTTATTAACCGTTTTAGTATGAAAATAACCGGTTATAACCGGTTATTTGCATTCCCTACGTACTACAGTATACAACTTACTAAGTGTGATGCTTACATATTTAACTTGCTGTTATTTTAACTCCAATATCTACAACTCTTTGCACATCTGCCCGCTTAAGACAAAATGAACGCAACTGTAATACAAGATCCTATTGCAAATATAACTTTATTAGTTTACGAAGATGATTGAATTAACTTTTTAGATTATACAATAATATTGCACCTTTTTAACTTACTAGGGCAGAGTTTATTCATAACGCAACATACCCTGTAATTCAGAACTTGCACCGACTGCATAAGGCCTATTTCTATTTGTGACTAACACGCTACCGCACAGGGCGAATCCACGGAAACTGAGGCGGAACTCTCTACTGACACCAGCACAGACCTTTCGGTGAGTGTGTGACCACACCCCGTGGCTCAAAAAATATTTAAAAAATCTAAAACTGAGTAAAATGCATGCACTGGGCGTAGATTAAACAAAAATGCTTGACTGGCTACTATCAAAAAAATGTTGATTACATGTCAAAAGGTTTTACTACTTTTACTTTCTTTACTTTGTAAAGAAGATAATGTTTTTATTGAATTTACCAATAAAATCAATTACTTTTGTAAATAAAAATCGAATTTGTTCAGGTATTTTATGATCTAGAAATACTTCAAAATTGTGAGAAAATCTAGAGACTCTTCTTTAACGATACCTACTATTTACTATAATCATAGGTAAGACTTATTGTTGATAGTCCATTGTAATTCTTTTAAAATATTTACTACCAAGTACATTGTTTTTGTTTCATTTGGAAATAGATTTCTCTTTCCTAAAGGTCTGTTGTTTGATCAGTAGCTAAACTAACTAATTGTTAAAATTCGAAAAAGGAATCGAAAATTTGAAGGAATCTCAAGGAAATGTGTCAAATGTTCAATTCCTTTCTCGAATTTTAACAATTAGTTTAACTACTGATCAAACAACAGGGCCTAAGGGTATGTTTCACCCAGCAAATAATAAATAAGTATTTGAGCTATGTGTGTGAGGTTACCAAAATTCTTTACTCCTTCTACACTATGCATTTTTTATTAACACTTAATACTCTTACTCTTTGACATTACCTCTTTTCTGACTCTTAAATGAATTAACGTCAATGTTAGTTTACATCATGAATGTTATGTTTTGTATTGTATATCTAAATATTTGTTGAACGTTCTTTCCAGGACGCACATACACTGATCGAGAGAAAACTAGGGAATTTAGAGCTCGATTCGACGCCGCAAAATGTCGTCATACCAACCGGAGAAGGTTTGTTTCGTGTTGTTTTATATAATCTATCGGCTTTGTTTTATTTTACGAATTAATATGTTTAGAGAAAGACTTGACTTTATTTCGCCGTTTCTTCACAGTTAGTAGTCTTCTTGGGTAGCGCTCGTAGATTTTAACGTGTACAAACCTACTTACTGAATAAACATCTTTATATTCGACTTTAAAACCTATTGCTACTGCCTTCTATCTTGTTTTTTTTGTGTACAGATTCTAGTAGCCTGATCTGCCGCGCGCTGGTGAGCGGAAACCTGGAAGAAGCGGTGGAGCTGTGCCTGGAAGCGAAGCGGGTCGCCGACGCCCTCATCATCGCCTCTTTAGGTCAGTGGTATAATAATAGCCTAGACTGCCGAAGAAGTAATAATTAATGTTTATAAAATTGTATGTTTGCCTGTGCTTGGTGACTTGGTTTTAAGTGCGGTATATCGTTGGATCGATTTCAATTCTTGGATATTGTGAGAACACTTGCGAAAGTCTTTGAACACTGTCGAAATATTTAAAGATTATATCTCATGTTCTTAAAGTGGCTCTCTATAAAGCCAGGTATAAACGGACTAAAGTGAAACTTCCTTGGAAAGTCTTCCACTACATAATTTTCTAATGTTAAATTAGGCTTAAGTGATTCAAGATAAGTATTTCTGCAAATGGATTTCAATTTACATCCCTTCCAAATATTCTACTACACAGGCAGTCAAGACCTCCTTTACAAAGTCCAGAAGTACCACCTGAACCACTCGGCGCAGGACCCCGTGTGTCTCATCGCAGGGTCGCTGCTTCAATCCCGGTGGGAGCTGCTGGTGCAAGGCGCGGCGCCCGGAAGCTGGCGCGACGCGCTCGCTGCGCTCGTCACGCACTGCGAGGATGAGGCGCTCGCGCACTACTGCGGTGAGTGAAAAACTAAAAATGGTTCAATTAAAAATGTATTTCCTTGAAAAAATATTTCGATCTTTACGTCATAAATGACATAATGGATATAGGTGATATCTCGCACATCGATTTTATTGATTGGAATATTTAATAAGACATGTATGCTAATCAGAAAGAACGTAGGGCTCAATATGCTGCCTTGGGGCACTCCATAGTGTGCATAAAAGTACTCATAATAGAAGATGGAGAAAATCTTGCAACTCGCTGACTAAGGTGCCGAATGGGGATTCTTGATTCACCTGTTAAATACCAGAATATTACATCTGCTTATAGTTTTTCGACTGAAGGACCTCTTACGTTTATTTGTGCTTATTCAAAATTAAAGGAGACGTTACGGCGTCTGACGTTCTTAATGGCATGTAAAAAGGCAAATTCGCGTACATCATGATCATAAGTAGGTTCTGATGCTTCTAGACATACATAATATCTCGTTTTTTCAAGATCAAATGCGTTGCCATTTGCCAATCCTAAGAACTAAGGTGGAATGTATCTATGCCATTATATAATTTCTACCCTAGAACAACGCAACGGTGTGAATACTGATGATTTTTACTAAAGCACGTTAGTAAAATAGGCGTCTTGAGCTATTCTAATTGTTGTTTAATCACTTGATTCCTTAGGTCCTTTTAAGGTTTCGTAGCTAAATAGCATAGCAAGAAAACTTAGTTAATAATCTAACACTTTTAACACTATTCAAATGTAATTAAAGCGCTTGGTTGATTTTCTGATTTATTCTTATGTATTTTGTAAAGTACACGAGTCGTCAAGTTTGTCTGTTTTTTGCGTGTATCTATACGAATGCAGTATATGTAATTGTTTATGTAAATGTGTTTTCTAGAGATACTCGGCGATCGTCTATCCAAAGAGACGGACCCGTCTCTCTCGGAGGCGGCGAGCATCTGCTACCTGTGCGCGATGAGCGCGGACGCGCTGCTGGCCC
>CAWYPN010000417.1:0-10222 GCA_963966035.1 Acleris laterana
ATTGCAATTTTTAGACTGTAGTCTTGAGAATGGAAATGTCTATGGGCCACAGATCCCACTTCCCACCAGGTGGCCGATGTGCTCCTTTACCTTCTCTATGGCATAAAAAAAAACTGCTTTTATTAATCCATACATGAACTATCAGTTTTTATATATCTTCATCTAACCTCATAAGGCCCAGTGTGCAATTTGATGTACATAATCAAGGCAATTTAATTTAAACTGTGTATGAATAAGAATAAGGTGTATTTAACTATCTTCATAAACTGAAAATGGCATTATCGAACAAACGTCTTTGAACTTTATTGCCTTGATGGTATATTCAAAGGTCCGTTTATATAAAACTCTCAGATTGTGGTCGGCTTTATAAAGTGTAATTAAAATATGACTTTAACTTTCAAGTTCCGATTGTACTTCTAGCAACAGCTTGGCTAGTGCATGTTTCGCGCCAAGCTCTAGTCGCTCCAGGCCTCCGGTCCTCAGGGCTGCGAGGCACTGGGCGCGCTCGGGCGCCCGGCAGGGCTGCGGCGCGGGCTGCAGCACGAGGCCGGGCTCGGGCGCGCGCAGGCAGCGCGGGCCGCTGCGGGACAGGATCTCCGGGACGGACGCGTCATCGGTACCTCCTGATGACGTCCATTCTCCGAGTGCTGGAAATTTACACGGTAAGGGTTTTTTTATCACGGGTATGTGAGGACCAAAAAGTTGGACCACAGTTAAAACTGCACCAAGCAAACGTCGAGCGTCCAGTGGCGCCCTCATTACTATTATTGTGTTTTCTAATTAACTAAAGGAGTTCCTTGCAATCAAACGATCCGTTTTTGTAGCGCAAGTAAAAACAGAATTTATTGGATACGTAACAAACTTTAATAACAATTACCCTTTGAGTAGTCAGCTTAACGAGAATAGGTGGCCACAGTTTTTCCGTTAAGTTGATAACTCGAAGGTGAATTGTTATTAAACTATGTCGCACCTTCGGTAGGACAAGGGCACAATTGCCCCTATAATCTTATTAGTACATTGTGCCCTTGTTCTACTGAAGGTGCGATGTGATATACCCTATAAGTTGCGTTTTCAGTTGTAGTACAAAACCCTACCAATCAATTTTAAGATATGTTAATTTGGGACCCATTTCAAGAAAAAGAACAAGTTTTTAGAGTTGTTAGTAAGGCGTGAGCTTATGTATGTATGTATGTATTTCAAGAAAAATATGCCATTTGTAATTTTTAGGAAAGTCAAAATTATTGTTGTAGAATGTCAGATTGACTTTAGACCTAAGGTGGGTACCAAATTAAATCTCATGACCGGATTCTTGTTGCGATGACGTCACAATAGGGTAATTTGGGGAGCAAATGGAACGGTGGCACAAAATGATACATAAAGAATAAGATAAGCTAAAATATATATTCATTTCACCAAATATTCATTCAGAACATGTAATAGTAGATCAAAATGTAATATATTAAAATTAACTTTATCAATTTATGCAATCTATACTAACTGAATAAAGTTTGACCTTAGATAATGTCACGTTGACGTCACCTTACTCAGCGTTTCGAGCTCTATTGATCAGTATATTTAAAATTTCGATATTCGCAAAAAAATGTTTTCTACTACACGAAAAAAAATCGCAATTTTTAACACATTTCATCATCGAAGGGTCGATATACCAAAAAATATTGAGTAACACTTTCGTATTCATTAACACCATAAGACATTTTTATCGTATCTTATCTAAATAAATCCGTATTAATTACTACCGTTCCATTGACTTCTTATTGATATTTTGATTATATTAAAATTTATGTATATAGTTGACGATTCCAATGTAATTTCTTGTACTTTTGACATAACATGTAATGTATACTGTGACTTACTTTGGAAAATAAATATCATTTGCTCCCCAAATTACCCTATTGTGACGTCATCGCGACAATAACCTTGTATCTAATTGTAATCTAACTGTTTTCGCACTTTATTCATAGCTAAATTATAACAGTGTATGATATATCGTTCAATGAATACAAAACAGACACAATCCGAAATGAGTCAGTGTTGCATTTTAAAATTAGAAGCGGTTGGAATACGATTTTTAATGGAAGAGCAAATTATTTTGGAATGTGTCCATTTTGTATTCAAAGAGCGATATGTTGTGATGTATTTCATTATATTTCACTCTTTAAAAAAAAATATAATTTTAAAATTTCATGTTTAATTTGTGAGCAAGTATTCAATGCATGCCGTAGTTCAATTTGTGTATTTACTGGCGTAAGATGTGGTTTCCTATAATTAGATAAGCATCGATTTAGATGTTAAAATAGATATAAGCGTAAGTCGGATCTGTTGGAAACCCTCAATAAATAAATAAATAATATTGACGACGCGCTGGCCTAGTTGGTAGTGACCCTGCCTACGAAGCTAGCGGTCCTGGGTTCAAATCCCGGTAAGGGCAGATATTAGTGTGATGAGCGCGAATATTTGTTCCTGAGTCATGGATGTTTTCTATATATTTAAGTATATATTTCTCTATATAAGTATTTATATCGTTATCTAGTACCCATAATACAAGCCTTGAGCTTAGTTTGGGACTAGGTCAATTGGTGTGACATTGTCCCCTGATATTTATTTATTTATTTATTTAAAGAATCCGGGGTCTAGTCATGACTGTACTACTTACCTATCGTATAATCAGCCTTGTAGAACGCCGCCACCGAGTGTCTGTCGGTGAACCGGCCCGTGTGGTGCTGCGGCTTGCTCCCGTCCGGCGCCACCACGCGCGGGTTCAGGTACGTCGCGTAGCGGGCGAAGCCGCGCGGCAGGAACCACTGCGCGCCCGATATGCTGTTCATGCGAGCCTGTGGGTTAGATGCAGCAATGGTTTGGTAAATTAATAAGTTAACGTGATGGGATTGTTTGTGGTACAGGTATAGTACATACTGATGGGTGCCAGAGAGAGTGTAATATCAATATAAGTATGTATAGTAAACTAATGATATAATAATTAAAATGCATAATTTATAAGTCAGAAAGTAAACAATTGGGAATGTTCATGATTTTTGTCACAGCTTCAATAAAAGCAACAAACAAACGAGATAATTTTTTTGAATAGCTATAAAAATAACCAAGATATAAGCTAACAAAGATTTGTTCCCCTCTTTATAGCAAAAAATAATTTAACATGGACTTTATATGGCCGACGCGACGTGTTTCATGACGTCACAGTGCATATTGGATCTCTCTGTCTACTTAGAGTCTAAAGCAGTTTAAAATGCTTGTATCATCCACTTTTATGTTCATAATAATTTTACTGTCATAAAATTGTTATCCAATTTTTATTATCGCTGGAAGTTCAAACATTCAACGCGTAGATAAGGCTATGTTTAAATTATAATAATCCTGAAAAAGTTACATTTACCTACTGAAAAAAACGCGTCACGAATTCCGATGATTATGACTTAAAACACTTTATGAGTCAAAATAATTATGAGAGTCAATATGGACCCGAACACAAGAAACAATACGCTGATATATTATTTATTCAAACCTACCCGGTTAAGGAAATCTTCGTTAAACTCCATGTGGACATCAGCGAGCAACACGAGCGCGTCGCGAACAAGCCGCGGCATCGCAGCGGTCATCGCGACCCGCGCCGCCCGCGCCGCGGCGCGCTCCTCCGTCTCACTCGCGACGCTCGTCGTCGCAGTGGTCAGCACTTCGAGCGACGCGTGGTATTTGTTGGCAAGTGAGCCGACTGTGGCGCGGAGCGGCTCGGGATCTATTGGGGTTTCTTCTGATACTAATACCTGGGGGTTTGGTTTAAAGTCATTTTGACGTTGGCTTTTAAAATGTTACTTTAGTCTCTGCACATCGGGACTAAAGTTGCTTATTAATCTCTAGGGACTAAAGTTTTTCAATTTACTTTGGAAACGCTTAAGACTGCGCCAAGCGTACGCCGGATGTACAGTGGCGCCTTCATTACTATTTTTTTTTCTAATAAACTAAACTTATTTCTTGAAATTGGACGGTGTGTTTTTGTACTACAAATGAAAACACAACTTATAGGGTATATCACATAGCTTAATAACAATTCACCTTCGAGTTATCAACTTAACGGAAAAAAATGGCCACCTTTTCCGGTTAAGCTGACTACTCAAAGTGTAATTGTTATTAAAGTTTGTTACGTATCTCATAAATTGTGTTTTTACTTGCGCTAGAAAAACGCATCGTCTGATTCCAAGGAAATTATTTAGTTATAGAAAACACAATAATAGTAATGAGGGCGCCACTGGACGCTCGACGTTTTCTCGGTGTTGTCTTGAACAGCCAATCATGGTGTTATAGACAAGTTTAAGGGCGATAAAAAAATCAACGAAATATAAAAAAAAAAAAAAAACACTTACAATAATAAGGTTAGTGTTCTTATCCTTCTGCAAACAGACGGTCTCGTAGCGCTGCAGGAACGCGGCGGCCGCGTCGGTGTCCGGGAATCGAACCGGTAGCACCATCACGAGCCGCGCCGACTCCGTCACGTACGGAACCGGGACTAGACGCGCTGCGCCTAGGGGCCGGACCACCTCGATCTGTCTTAGAGTCGCCTGAGAAAATAAAACGCAATACGATAAATCTCACTAATATTATTTACTAGATTGTATACAGTGTGTTACCAGCACCCTGGCTTTTTTTAAAGTAGGTTAAAATAACGTATATCTGTAACGTAACTATGGCATTAATTTAATTAATAAACACATTTTCAGGCTTTGTTAAGTTTCGAACAAAATTTTAATTGCCAGCAATGTAAAGCACAGCCATTTGACAAGTGTAAATGACAGTCGACGGATACTTTGATTATTATGATTTGCCCCCGTACCACGACATGCCTCGTACTAAGCAACAGCGATACTGATAACGATGAACTCGCAGCACATGCACTACATTAAAAATGGACAGTATCTAAGAAAAATAATTGTGAAGTTATTTTAATTATTTTTTAATTGATAATACTTGAAAACAATTGCTAAAGCAGCATAATATCGGCAGTCTTAATAAATGCCCGCATGCCGGTAACACACTGTATAATATTATTCTGTACCGCAAACCAGGACTGTTTTTTTGTGTGTAGTTCAGGAAATATGATTTGGCAGTCGGTTATCTACTTCGCGATCTTTTTTTCTGCATTAAGACTTACCGGACAATGTGACTCAAGTATCAAAACCTTCCAACCCACTGTGCTGTTTGAAGAACGAGGACAGTTTTACGCTTACCTTTTGTGTCATATTAACAAAAAGATCTTAGGGAAGATTACAGACGGCCAATTCATATACTTATCATAGTTTTAAGGAGTGACCCAAGAGATGTCACCGTGGCAACGATGTTCTGGAAAAAGGTACATACATACATACATCCCCCATCTCTGCCTACCCCACTCTGGGAATAAAGGCGTGAGTTTAAGTATGTATGTATGTATGTACAGTATGTACAGTCAGCCAATTTGATTCCTAGGCCACTATGGACTTTGTCAACGTGACGTTGTAAACCAAATCATAGGGAGTCTCTTACATTTTGGTTGACAACGTCACTTTAACATAGTCCAAAGTGGCCTAGAAATCAAATTGGTTGACTGTACATACATACACAAACTCACGCCTTTATTCCCAGAGTGGGGTAGGCAGAGCTACAGAATTTCCAACAACTATAAAAACTTTTTGATAATTCTGTAACCACACTTTGCACACTTAGGCGAAGATGTTTACCAGTGTATTAGTGGCAGGTTGCAAGCCCATCGCCTAACAGTACTACACGCCTTTATTACCTTAGTCGGCTTTTACGAAAAAGGTGATTGACCGTAATACATAACATAGGGTAGGATCTTGTGCAGGGTCCGTCCGGATCGCTACCACCATCTTATCCATTAACCTACCGCCAAACAGCAGTGTTCGCAGTGTTGTGTTCCGGTTTGGGGATAAGACAGCCGGTGAAATGACTAGCATAGAGGCATTCCATCTTAGTCCTCAGGGTTGGCAACGCATTTGCAGTCTTAGGATTGCATTGCAGTCTTGTGAATGCGAATGTCTATGGGTCACATTTTCCACTTACCATCGGGTGGCCTGTGTGCTCGATTGTCTTCTCTATGCCATAAAAAAAAAACAAACGAGTACCGTAGAGCTCTGTCCGTTGTCCGCAGCCGTGGTGAGCCGCAGCAACAGCCTGTACCGGAGCGCCGTGGCGGGCTCCCAGCGGAGGGCGCCTTCGACGAGCGCCGCGTCGCTCGCGGACCAGCGCTGGAGCGCCCACGCGTGCGCGAACTCCCACACCGCCTGTCAACACCCATACTCGCAATGACTACAGCATATTCAGTACCGTAAAACGGGGTGAGTATGGATTAAGGTGAGTAGGGACACAACATAAAATAAGTCGTAACTTGTTACAAATAGGAACAAGTATTACGAGTAATATGATCAAGTATAATTAGTAACATATTAATATCGTCATTGCTTTGAAAAAAGCCCGTATATTACATTTCGTGACGTACGATTTTAAAACTAAACTTGAAGAGAGTTAAGTTCAAACTGCAACACCTCGAAATATCAGATACGAGTTTTTTCTAAAGTAGTAACAATATACTTAATTTTAAGTTGTGTCCCGACGACGTTTTAAGGTATGTATGAATGTAAAAACTATATTGTACATAACAGAAATAAAAACAATAAACTAACGATTCAAACTTATTAAAAAAATCATTTATCGTTATCAAATTGGGGCTATTATACACCGAATTAATATTTCATAACTTCTGTGAGTGCCGCAATTAAAAAAATACACGAGATCCAATATATTGATCATAACTTCATACAATCTGACATGTCCGTTGGTAATCAAATCGCTCATTGAATACAAAACGGACACATTTCAAAATAATTTGCTCTTCCATTAAAAATCGTATTCCAACAGCTTCTAATTTTAAAATACAACACTGACTCATTTTGGATTGTGCCCGTTTTGTATTCAATGAACGAAATAGTACCTATTTTAGGAACTGTAAAACTCAGACTTGTCAGAACTTGTTGATTGTGTCGATACTGGAAAATTTACATTATCATCACTATTCAATTTCATGTATATCTGCCAAACTAGTCCATCGAATGATGGATTCAAATATAGCCAATTATTTTGTATCTTACATCCATACTCAAACTCAATAACTTTTGTACTCATTCATACTCATTCATTATGATCAAGTCGCGATCTTATTTATACGAATACTCTTCGCAACTGACAGTTATCCACTGCCATACTCATTAAAATTGTTGAGTATGTATAAACCCCATACTTAACAATACGCATACTCACATCAAGCGCCTGCTTATGCGGCGCGTCTAAAGGCGCGACAGTCTTCAGCTCCGTTGGCATGAACGCATGTGTTCTATTGATGGCTATCCAACGAGTGTAGTCGAAACGGGAGTCTGGAGGTGGTTGGGCCAGGCCAGGGTCTGAGCGGAGACCCCCAGGCCACGTCGCGTTGCGGAACCCTATAAGCATAAGGACATGTTGAGGGCAGGTAAGTTATCAGCGAAAATTATCGAAAATTGATCATAGAAAGGGCACCATTAGACATCATATCATGAAGCCAGAAGTGACAGCGATTCCGAACGCTGCATCACTACAAAAAGTCGCCGTGTTACCGCCTTAAGCACCTGGGTCGTGAAATCTAACATTAATTATAGCGTTTATTTTTTGAATTTTTAGCTGGTGCGATTCCTGGGTGAGACAAGCGAATTTAAAAAAAACTTTGAATGCAATTTTGGGCTTCTTTTAAAAAACAAATTTAGGAAAGTTCCCCTGCAGAGCTCAATTTTTCTACCTTGTATAGATGCGGCCATACCAAAGCCAGAATAATACATACACATATATTAAATCACGCCTGTTTTCCAGAGGGGTAGGCAGATACCACTTCTTTCCATTTGCTACGATCCTGACAAATCTCAATACTCAATACTCAATCATTTATTGCATTCCATAAGTATACATAGGTGGTACTTAAATTAACTTAAAAGTTATGAGATCATTATGGACCCGGCAGGGCACAGCAACTTATAAACTAGTGAGAGCGCTTATTTGCTAAGGGTACTTTATTCTTTACTTAAATATCTATTAACATAATAACTTATCATCTAAGTATTCGGTTATTGAATAATAGCATTTTTCTATCAGTAAATGTTTCAGTGTATTTACAAAGTTATTTTCATTTTTAATATTTTGTAATTTACTTGGCAATTTGTTATATATTTTAATGGACATGACATGCGTGCTGTCCGAGTGAAGTTTTAATCTGGATGAAGGTACAGTTAGTCTATTTTTGTGTCTTAAAGTAAGTGCTAATGGTAGGTCTTGTCGTTTTTTGAAAAAAAATGGGTATTTACGTACAAATTTGCAAATTTCAATTATGTATATACACGGTAAGGTAGGTATCTTTAATCGTTTGAAATGAGGTTTGCAGCTGTCTGTGTTATCAATATTAACAAGGATACGAATAAGCTTTTTTTGTATTGTAAAAAGGGATTTGGCATCTGTGCTATTACCCCACAGAATTATGCCGTAGGAATACCAGGCGTGCGCAAACGCATAGTAAGCACCAAGCGCAGTATGTAAATCTGTAGTTTTTTTTATTTCATGTAGGGCATAAACGAATTTTGATAATTTAGATTTGATTTTCTTTACATGAGATTTCCAATTAATGTGCTTATCTATGACTAGTCCGAGCAGTGAGAAATCCGACACGGTTTCTATTTGTATATTATTGTAGTGGAAATTGATATTTAATGGAGATTTTTGGTACGGATGAAAAGATATTATTTTTGTTTTGGTGTAATTTAGTTCTAGATTGTGTTCTATTAGCCAGCTTGACGTTGTATCTAGTAATGATTTTAGTTTCTGATTAATGACATTATTGTTGTTATTTTGGCATGTTGTGATGAGAGATATATCATCTGCAAATAATACACAAGGCTCCAGGATGCTTTTCGGAAGATCATTAATATATATGATGAATAAGAGACAACCTATCACACTCCCTTGGGGAATGGATGCATTAATTAGATTGCACTCTGACCGAATATTTGTTATTTCGCCTGTTTTTGTGTCAATATACTCTATCTCTTTCGCTTCTTCCGCATTCATTCATACATACCAGCAGGGTGTCTCCGCGCCCCCTTCGTGACGGCGAGCCGGAGCGCCCTGGCGGCGCGCCCGCCGCGCTCCAGCTGCGCGCGCGACACGTACGCGTGCAGCTGGTACAGCAGCGCCGGTGACGTCACCGGGTGCGCGGTCAGTCATACATACCAGCAGGGTGTCTCCGCGCCCCCTTCGTGACGGCGAGCCGGAGCGCCCTGGCGGCGCGCCCGCCGCGCTCCAGCTGCGCGCGCGACACGTACGCGTGCAGCTGGTACAGCAGCGCCGGTGACGTCACCGGGTGCGCGGTCAGTCATACATACCAGCAGGGTGTCTCCGCGCCCCCTTCGTGACGGCGAGCCGGAGCGCCCTGGCGGCGCGCCCGCCGCGCTCCAGCTGCGCGCGCGACACGTACGCGTGCAGCTGGTACAGCAGCGCCGGTGACGTCACCGGGTGCGCGGTCAGTCATACATACCAGCAGGGTGTCTCCGCGCCCCCTTCGTGACGGCGAGCCGGAGCGCCCTGGCGGCGCGCCCGCCGCGCTCCAGCTGCGCGCGCGACACGTACGCGTGCAGCTGGTACAGCAGCGCCGGTGACGTCACCGGGTGCGCGGTCAGTCATACATACCAGCAGGGTGTCTCCGCGCCCCCTTCGTGACGGCGAGCCGGAGCGCCCTGGCGGCGCGCCCGCCGCGCTCCAGCTGCGCGCGCGACACGTACGCGTGCAGCTGGTACAGCAGCGCCGGTGACGTCACCGGGTGCGCGGTCACCGCCGCGGCCAGCGCCGGGCTCAGGGACGGCGGGTCGCTGAGGTGGACGGACACGTAGCTCTCGCCCTGGAAGGGGGTTAAACACACAAACCTAAAAAAAACACGGAGGCAACGTTGCACTAAAAAGGTGTGAAGCACGCAAGGTCGGCACTTTCATTCGTTATACACGACTTAACACACGCACACATATACACTAGTTAAGACAACGCCTCAGTACGAGTGACCGTTTACCTATGTCCGTGTGCACGCTATAAATCAAAAATTACAATATTTGAAAAAAAAAATGTTTTT
>CAWYPN010000418.1:0-26635 GCA_963966035.1 Acleris laterana
AATGACGGCGGCGGCGGCGGCGCGCGGGGGTGTCGCGGCGGCGCGGCGCCGCCGGCGCGGCGCCCATGTCTACTGTTAAGGCATCTCCGCCAAGAGATCCGTCATCAAGGTACCAAAGGTTGAATTTGGAATTTAGATCTGAAATAATCGGATGAATAGCTAAACTGAAAATGGCAGGACCAAGGGGGTCTCCCTGTTGGCAACCCATGCATGATGAAATAATTTTGTCCCCAAAAAGTAATTTTGACGGTGCCCCATAACATTGCCACAAATAAGTGTATATTTCTGGAAGTTCCTTTTTAATAGCTGCTAGAAGGGCACCACGATTGACCGAATTAAAAGCATTTTTGACGTCGATTTTAAGAAAAACCTCATAGTCCGGACTATTCAAAAAAGAACGCGCTGCGTGAACAGCTGCCTCACATCCTCCCTTGACACCGAAACCTAGCTGTCGAGGCTATTCAACTGACATTTCATCTCGAATGAAACTTCATATCGAATGGCACAAGAATTGGGGTCCTGACGTATTGTGATAGTTTGAGTCCACGTATAATATTTAAAAAAAGCTATTACGCACTTTAGTTACGTAATGGTAAAAAAAGCCCCAGGGGGTATTATTTTGGATTTACGGTCTGTTTTTCTAGCATGTTAGGACACTATTTACGAGCAAGTGTGATGAAAAATATTATACGTGGACTCGAACTATCACAATACGTCAGGACCCCAATTCTTGTGCCATTCGATATAAAGTTCCATTCGAGATGAAAATGTCAGTTGAATACTATTTCCTAACAATCTCGCATAATAAACTATTGATCTCATATGTCACTAGAATCGGACTCCGAACACGTTTGACATTATCTGTGGTAAGTCACAGACAATGACGTAGTCTGCCGCTAATAAGTTAAAAATATGATCTTTTGTCTGATTTTATTTCATTTCCTCGCAATTGTGATGAAAAACATTGTATGTTACACGGGTGGTAAAGGAAATACAAAGCTCGAGTCATTAAAGCCCTCAGCCTTCGGCTTCGGGCTTCTAACAGACTCTCGTTTGTAATTCTTTCTTTACCACCCTTAATACACAATGTACTATTATTTGCTCCTCCCGATGGCAACTTGGACCCAGTAATTGGTAAGCGGGCAGTCCAGTCGCTCGGCCCAGACCCTCAGGAGGCTGTTGCTGCTGCGCAATAACGCATCGTCTGATTCCAAGGAAATTCTTTAGTTAATTAGAAAACACAATAATAGTAATGAGGGCGCCACTGTACATCCGGCGTACGCTCGGCGCAGTTTTAAATAGCCCGTAACAATAATAGCAACACCGGGGTGTTATTCTCTTTAAAACGGGGTTCGGTCGGTCGAACGAGTGTACGAGTGAACGCGGCGCAGGGGTGAGTTTAAGTAGCCCCGTCAGAGCGTAGAAACACGTTTAAGCGCGTGCATTCTCAATTAGGCAGCCTTATACGTTGGATCTTATCGACAGAAGCCCACAGCCAAATTACGAAGGCACGCGTTAAAATGTGTTTTGGACACTCTGACGTACTAGGTATCATTTTTGAGAGAGTAACAGCCTAGTATGGTTGCGATTATAGCGTGACAAAATCTGGATAAAGCTTTCGTCACTGTCGTGCTTATTTACGTGTCAGAAAGTGGCGGATGTTTTATGTATGAATATTAGTCACGCAATAAACGCAGCCATATTAGGCCCCAGGCCTCTAATCTACAGGGTAAAACTATTTTACCTATGACATGTTTTCGTTTTGTCAACGTTTCCACACTTACCTAGAATAATTGTTGCTTTTATTTTAGACAAGGCGCTGTAACAGCTTGCGTGCCTTTTTTTTTTTTTAATTTTTTGACATTTGAAAAGACTTATATTGACTTGACTTAAATTGATTTTGTAATTATTTTATACTTTTAGTTATTTTTTCCGATGAAACCTTAACAAAAGTTGTCTATGACAACATTTTGGATTTATGTTTTATACCATGGTCACCCGAAAGCGACGTGGAGAAAAAGCTATACGATATTGTCTATTCGCCATCAAGATGGCGTCATCGAAGGAAACCTATTGTTTGTGTGGTCAACCATATAATATTGGACAGTTTATGATAGAATGTGACTGCTGTCGTGAGTGGTTTCACGGCAGGTAATGTGGAAAAAATATAAATTTCAAAGTGAAAACATCTATGTGTGTTAAAAAAATAATGTTTTTTTTGACAGTGCTTCGCCGTTCGGCCATCACACTTGTGATGTTTTAGTGGATTTTTCGTGTTTGTTTTGGCTCATATTTGTAGTTCGGTCCTTCAATATCGAGAGGTTGCGCTTTAAAATGATATTAGGGAAAATTGTAGCTTTCAATTCTTCGATTCTATTTGTTTACATGCTCGGTCGTCATGGGACTGCGGAGTCGGAGTTCGCAGCGCATTCTTTGTGTTCATATTAAGGTTTATTAAAATGTTGTGCTTGTGATACCTCGTTGCCGGGGCTATTGTCGTGTCTAACGTCGATTGAAATTGCGTTGGGGCTTGCTGGAGATCTAAGCAATCACATTTAATCACCTGTTGACACCTGCTGTGTGGAATAATTGACGTTGTTTCTTATTGTAATTGCAGTTTAACACATTTCCATAAATCTGACGGTGTTACAGAAGATCACGAAGCTCGTAAATTATATTTGCATGGACTTGATAGCTTATATTCAACAATTACTGTTTAACATCTTTGGTACCATGCTCATGATTCTTCATGCTTTAATGTTTTGTTATGAAATAAATCTGTTATAGTAATTTATGAACAGTTCAAATAACACACTGTGAAAAATTAAATATTAAAGCGTCTAAATATTATTAGTTTCTTGTCATGTTGTGCAATCACAATTATAGTCATTAAGGTGTTTTTTAACTAAACTCAGCTTGTGACCTTGCTAAGTTTAATTTGGGTTTTTATGATTGATGATTATATCCTAAAACCATGGCTAAGTGAGACTTATTATGTTCTAACTCACTTTATTAACTAGTTTAGTTTACTTAGCATTACATCAATTTCTATAATCCATTGAGAATCCCTGTTAATACTTACATATTTAAATTAATGTTAAAAAACAGTCTCTGAATCAGCTTATCAAGTCGTACTACTGCTATGTCTAATTTAGTAGTCAACATTTTACTGACAAAAAAGGTCAAGGTTTGGTTGGTTGTATTTGATTAATTTACTTAAAATGTTTTTTTTTTGCAGCTGCGTTGATGTGAAAATATACCAATCTGATGACATAGACAAGTACCATTGCCCAAAATGTGCACAAACCTACGGACCTTCCGTGTGTAAGTTTTTTTTATTTTTCGTAAATGTAGCCAATGACACGCCTTCAGGCTTGAATTTGATTCTAAAGAATTAATGTAATTCAGCGTTCTTATACTTTTTAGCAATGGAATCCATTATAAACAGTAAATATTTTACATAGTCGTAAAATAGGCTAAATGTTTAGGTTCTTTATTAATAATCAAAAAGACATTTACTGAACATTGACTTTAGGTTGATTTATTTTGCACACTTGCAGACGGCTTACGGAGCTGCAGGGTCCCACAGAACAGTTTAAGAATAGCTGCTCTAATTGTAGTTTGATTGTGGTAGTAGATTGTTGTAAATCCAACTGCAACCATTGATTATGCAGCTCATTAATATTTGGGCATCATTCAAAATAGATGTAGGGTAAAGTTGCCAGTGATCAGTCAGAGACCAGTAGTCAACCTTATATGAGTGCGAAGAGTGGGAAATGTATTTTTCGTACTCTTCCTACTCATACAAAGTATAGGCAGAGGTCGTGACTTTACCCTATTCTAGACCTTTGTTTTTCAATACTTTCTAAACTTTTCTTAACATTAAACAAACAGTACTGTATATTATTAACCTCTTGCTCTTTGCTTGTCAGTTAATGTATACTTTGTTGAATGGTTTGAATATTTTAAGCACAGAACTGAATAAATTAAAATTATTGAATAATTTGCTCTAAATAGCTTCAGTTATAGGTTTTTGTTTATAAGGTTCTGATAATAGTTCTATCATCGTTGATCTCTTGCACTGACTGCTGGACGCCAATACCAATAGTGCCTTTAAAGATTAATTTAGTGATAAATGTAATGTTTCTGCGGCCCCTATAAATAAACCAGACTTTATTATAAATTTAAGTTGTCTAACTGGTTAGGAGCAATTATCAGATAAACAGACCGACAGACAGACTATAAATACTATGTAAAGAACACAAATTGTCTATTCAGTCTGGGTGCCGCAAAATGGGCTACTTAGAGGGGGCAGGGTAGACCGAGATGACGGGATGACTTGGACTTGGGCCAGGGACTAGCTAATCTTATTTTATAACAATCTATTGGACATACGTCTGCTGGCTAGTCAGAGAATTAATGTACTCTGTATGAATCATTAAACTTTTCAATTTTTATAATATGTGTAACTTTTTCATACTAAGTGAAATCTTGAAACAAAATTTAAATTGATCAATTTCAGTAAAAATCCCAACGAACAACCATCGTGCGGACCGATACGAGTTGGGTGCGGAGACGCGACCCTCCCAAGTTGGTTCCCCGGCGTGGGTGCGGGCGCTAGTGGCGCGCCCGCTGCGGCCCGCGCAGCCCGCGCTACACCGCATGCGCCCACAGCAGTTCACCGAGGAGTTTGTCAGAGACAATGGTTAGTTTTATGTGACCCCACCGGACATAATAGTTGACATTTCAGTCACTGGGTACTGGATCCACTGCCGACGATGAGTGAGTAGTGAGCCAGCAATGAACTATTGATATTATTATATACGTCTCTTTTATTGACACGGGGTTAATATATTTCGCATGCTCGTAAAGTCCTTATTTATGCGGGGTATAGGCTGCATAAAATTGCATTTGATGCACTATTGCATAAAGTGTTGTTGTCATCTAGACTAAGACAATTAAGCTGTACAGCCAGACAGACGAGGTGACTGCATTAAATGCAAAAAAAAAACTATTAAAAACAAGCATTATTAAACAGAAATATCCGGATTTGATTGGGTTCTGTTTTTGTTTACAGGTTTCAACCGGCCAATAATATTCCACACATCAGAGGGGCTAGAGATGGAGACTCCGAACCCAGCTACATTCACAGTCAGATCTGTATTAAGATACTGTGGTGCACAGTTAGAGGTAAATACTTCTACAATAAACTTCTTTTTTAAGAATGTGTAGTATGAGAGGACAATCTCTCTCTAGGCGAGTGTTATGCCTCCTCAGGCACCGAAGTCCATTGGGATGAAGTTGGAAGTGCTACATATATCAACTGACTGAAGAAATTTCGCTAGCGCGATGTGTACCACTTTAGTTCCGCTATCTGACGCTGTGGCGCTGTTGGCGCTATCGAGTTGGTGGTACATGTTGCCGTTAGATGTCGCTATGTCGCCACAAATGCATATCGAGAGGGTTTCAACAGAACCTTACACTAAGCTCTGTCCAACTGTTTTTTGTCTTTTGAAGTATGTACAAATTTCGTGTCACTTTGACTTTTGTTTCATCAAATAAATAACTAGAAGAAAAGATTCCCGATATAATGTGGACTACTTCTTTCAATTCTTTTCATAAAACATAGCCAGCCTAGCCATCCTAGCCATAGCCTAGTACCAACTAGTTTAATAGTTTTTTTTTTTATAATGGTCACTCAGCAATAGTTCAGACATGCACAGACACACAGACACACACGATAAACTTAAAAAACAGCCCCTTTTTTGTTAGGGGTAGTGAAAACCAATATCTATCTCGGAATCTAGACAAACAATGCTGTTAAAGTGTCAGGCCTGTGCTATTCTCAGAATACCTGCTTTTTGTGTGTCAAACTCTAATGTAATGCATCTCTATTTATTCGATAGGTGGAAGTGATAGACGTCCGACGGCAAACCACACTGCGTATGCCGCTGGGTGATTTTGTGGAGTACTTCGAGACCCCCCCGGAACTTAGGGGGGAGAAGGTGCTCAACGTTCTCAGCCTGGAGTTCAGCGATACTAAGTAATAAATGTAGACTACTATAGCCATTCCAACTCAGTTCTGAAGGTTAGCAACACAATGTGTTGCATAGTTTCATGTCATGAAACATCAATTTTTACGTAGATGTATACTTGTATTTGGTATAAACCAACCAGAATACAGCTGTTTTAAAATCAACCAATCAGGTAACAGAATTCATTTCACCAAAATATTAGGATTTTTTTAGTCCCTATTCGACAATCGTTAAAGTATGATTAAATCGATCGTGCAACGCTAAGCTTGGGCAGCTAGGCGTATCGTTTAGTCACACAACGTACAATTGCTGTTACGGGGCATAGATTAGATAGATGTTTCACTGGATTATTCTGCGAACATAATTAATTATGTATGTTCTTATATTTGTGCTCGTGACTATATAAATGACAGATAAAAATACAGGAGTAGGAAAAGTATTTTAGTATTTTATGTTTGAAAAAATTACCTTCTGCTGGAGTTTCTTGCTGCGCTTCTTCTCCGCAATGATGGTCTTGTCCAAAGCGCTAGTGGATTCTCATAACCAACGTGTAAAAGAGCCTGTATGTGGGCAAGTTACTGAATAAGTATTCATTGGTCTGTCGTGGTTTCCAGCATGGCGGGGCTGGTGGAGCCCCCGGGGCTGGTGCGGCGCCTGGAGTGGGCGGCGCGCGCGTGGCCGGCGGGCACCGCGCCGCGCCCGGCGGTGCAGAAGTACTGCCTGGTGTCCGCCGCCGGCTCCTACACCGACTTCCACGTCGACTTCGGCGGCACCACCGTCTGGTACCACGTCATGCACGGCCGCAAGGTTGGTCTTATCCCCGGCGCCCGGCGGTGCAGAAGTACTGCCTGGTGTCCGCCGCCGGCTCCTACACCGACTTCCACGTCGACTTCGGCGGCACCACCGTCTGGTACCACGTCATGCACGGCCGCAAGGTTGGTCTTATCCCCGGCGCCCGGCGGTGCAGAAGTACTGCCTGGTGTCCGCCGCCGGCTCCTACACCGACTTCCACGTCGACTTCGGCGGCACCACCGTCTGGTACCACGTCATGCACGGCCGCAAGGTTGGTCTTATCCCCGGCGCCCGGCGGTGCAGAAGTACTGCCTGGTGTCCGCCGCCGGCTCCTACACCGACTTCCACGTCGACTTCGGCGGCACCACCGTCTGGTACCACGTCATGCACGGCCGCAAGGTTGGTCTTATCCCCGGCGCCCGGCGGTGCAGAAGTACTGCCTGGTGTCCGCCGCCGGCTCCTACACCGACTTCCACGTCGACTTCGGCGGCACCACCGTCTGGTACCACGTCATGCACGGCCGCAAGGTTGGTCTTATCCCCGGCGCCCGGCGGTGCAGAAGTACTGCCTGGTGTCCGCCGCCGGCTCCTACACCGACTTCCACGTCGACTTCGGCGGCACCACCGTCTGGTACCACGTCATGCACGGCCGCAAGGTTGGTCTTATCCCCGGCGCCCGGCGGTGCAGAAGTACTGCCTGGTGTCCGCCGCCGGCTCCTACACCGACTTCCACGTCGACTTCGGCGGCACCACCGTCTGGTACCACGTCATGCACGGCCGCAAGGTTGGTCTTATCCCCGGCGCCCGGCGGTGCAGAAGTACTGCCTGGTGTCCGCCGCCGGCTCCTACACCGACTTCCACGTCGACTTCGGCGGCACCACCGTCTGGTACCACGTCATGCACGGCCGCAAGGTTGGTCTTATCCCCGGCGCCCGGCGGTGCAGAAGTACTGCCTGGTGTCCGCCGCCGGCTCCTACACCGACTTCCACGTCGACTTCGGCGGCACCACCGTCTGGTACCACGTCATGCACGGCCGCAAGGTTGGTCTTATCCCCGGCGCCCGGCGGTGCAGAAGTACTGCCTGGTGTCCGCCGCCGGCTCCTACACCGACTTCCACGTCGACTTCGGCGGCACCACCGTCTGGTACCACGTCATGCACGGCCGCAAGGTTGGTCTTATCCCCGGCGCCCGGCGGTGCAGAAGTACTGCCTGGTGTCCGCCGCCGGCTCCTACACCGACTTCCACGTCGACTTCGGCGGCACCACCGTCTGGTACCACGTCATGCACGGCCGCAAGGTTGGTCTTATCCCCGGCGCCCGGCGGTGCAGAAGTACTGCCTGGTGTCCGCCGCCGGCTCCTACACCGACTTCCACGTCGACTTCGGCGGCACCACCGTCTGGTACCACGTCATGCACGGCCGCAAGGTTGGTCTTATCCCCGGCGCCCGGCGGTGCAGAAGTACTGCCTGGTGTCCGCCGCCGGCTCCTACACCGACTTCCACGTCGACTTCGGCGGCACCACCGTCTGGTACCACGTCATGCACGGCCGCAAGGTTGGTCTTATCCCCGGCGCCCGGCGGTGCAGAAGTACTGCCTGGTGTCCGCCGCCGGCTCCTACACCGACTTCCACGTCGACTTCGGCGGCACCACCGTCTGGTACCACGTCATGCACGGCCGCAAGGTTGGTCTTATATTGCATAGGCATCAACAGGGTGAATACGACGGTATTCGATCGTGACAGCTGGGATTGCCGTGTTAGGTGAACGATGTAGTTTAAATACGGCATCTATTGGTCGTATTAGGTCATCGCATGCGGTGAACTTAGAGACTTTGGGCGTATATAGTAGAGTTGAGGTTAAATTGTTATACATCAACAAGCCAAAACGTGTTGCAAAGATATAATGGCAGTAATACTTCTACGGACATATAAAAATAAAACCGAAAATCAAAGGTAAAGATTTTATTAAATTTAACCGTCTTCCGCGATTTGATTTTTTCTTTCCATACAGCGATAGATCTTTACATGAAAATGAATAAAATTGCACAAAAAAAATCGACAAATTTATGAAATTTTACGAATTAAATTTTACCAAATAATAAACATAATTGGTCCTAAGGCAATTTCCCTGTAGGTATCTCATATGGTTTCAGATTTCCCCATATCGTGTTAAAAAAAAACCACTTTAAATATCACATTTATAACTTTAGAAAATTACAATCTTTATCATCATAAATCATTAACTGCTTTACAATGATACTTATGAGCATAAATACTATAGAATAGAAATCAATTTTTGACTTTCAAAATTCAAAAAAATTGTTTTCTTGATAACCAGTGATCGGAATTGGTAGTGCCATTTCGCGGGACTTCGGTACGTAAGATTAGTATGGAATTTTAACCCCGGGATTTGATATGAAAAAAATTAAGTTTGAGTTTAAAAAATATTTAAAGAACATGTAATGTGAAATGATGTATGGAAAATGTGCTTTCAGATAAATGCCCTGAATAAAAGTCTCTATATTTGCTACCACTGTTATCGGGTCCCTTTCAATGTTTCGACTGATTTTGTACTAGATAGCAAAGTAGTAAATTAGTACATTTCGTTTTATGCTCCGCTGACATCAGTAGAGGTCGAAAGGTCATTTTCTACATATAAATGGATATTAGACGTTAAAAGAAATAGATTGACAGAAGAAAGTATAGAAAAAATTATGGTTTGCTACTTTAATTTGGAAAAAAAGTAAGGAATAAAAGATGTTAAATAAATTTAATAATGTTAATTTCATATAGTGATGTTGATGTTTTATGTTTTATTCAATGATTGTATTATTGTCAATTGTAACTGTTAACTGAAAGTAATTTTAAATGAATGATGTATTTATAATGACAAAAAAAAATGCTTTTGCGTTTTGAAGATACATATATTTTTTGTGAAAAAATACGAATCCCAGAATCCCAAGTCTTATCCATGTTATTTACAATGTTTAAGGTCATTCACCCGAAATGGCACTACCTATTCCGATAATTGTTGATAACAAATAGATCCCGTGATCAACACAACCCACGTGTTGCAAAAAACAAAAATAAAGTTGAAAAATCCACTGAATAATTCACTATTTGACAATGACCAATGTAGATATTATAGAGTTAGATTCCTCATAGAGTAAGATACTTATATTGTAATATATTGTATTTGTTTGTTTGTTATTCTGAATGTGTGTTTGTTTCTTGACAAGTTTGTACCTATTTGGAGGTACAACTTTTATAATTTGTTTAATTTGTATTACAGATATTCTACCTAATACCTCCAACTTCGACGAACCTAGCTCTCTATCAGCAGTGGAGTGCATCCAACAATCAGAACGAAAGATTCTTTGGTGATATGGTGAGTATTTCTCTTCTTTATTAATTAGTTTATATGTGCTTTAATTTAATGCGATCATCACTAAATCATATCCAACACCTAATTTACTTTATATTCTCGTTAGAACAAATTAAATTCCACTAAGACGTTGCTCAATAATTAACTGGTCAATTTAGATGCATTTAGTTACTGACCATACATTTCCACCTAGTGACCTGTGAGGTGGCCAGTTAAGCATTTAACAACGCTTGACCCATCAAACATGTTGGTTTTGTGACTTTTAAAAACGTTTTCCAAAGTACAGTCAACCAATTTGGTTCCTAGGCCACTATGGACTTTGTCAACGTGACGTTGTAAACCAAATCATAGGGAGTCTCTTACGTTTTGGTTGACAACGTCACTTTAACATAGTCCAAAGTTGCTAGGCCACTATGGACTTTGTCAACGTGACGTTGTAAACCAAATCATAGGGAGTCTCTTATGTTTTGGTTGACAACGTCACTTTAACATAGTCCTAAGTGGCCTAGAAATCAAATTGGTTGACTGTACATATTATACTCGACCAAACCTAACTTACAATCAACTCCACAATTTAAATACAAGCCTATAGCTTTATTTGGGACTATGCCAATTTGTGTCAGATTATTCCTTAATATTTGGGCTATTTCGACCGCTCACTACCTTTTTTAAGACTGCACATAGCAAACGTCGAGCGTCCAGTGGCGCCCTCATTACTATTATTGTATTTTCTTATAACCTAAAGAATTTCCTTGCAATCAGACGATACGTTTTTGTAGCGCAAGTAAAAACACAATTTATGGGGTACGTAACAAACTTTAATAAAAATTACCCTTTGAGTAGTCAGCTTAACGGGAAAAGGTGGCCACTTGTTTCCGTTAAGTTGTTAACTCGAAGGTGAATTGTTATTAAACTATGTGATATACCCTATAAGTTGTGTTTGCATTTGTAGTACAAAAACCTACCGACCAATTTCAAGAAAATACTTTAGTTAATTAGAAAACACAATAATAGTAATGAGGGCGCCACTGTACATCCGTCGTACGCTCGGCGCAGTCTTAAAATAGGTCCTGTTACTTTAAGATGAAATTAAGCTTGATATTTATTCATTTTTCCAGGTGGAATGGTACGGCACTGCGGAACTGTGTGCGGGTCAGACACTCTGCATCCCTTCTGGCTGGATCCACGCAGTGCTAACGCCTGTCGACACGCTGGTTTTCGGAGGGAATTTCTTGCACTCGTACAGCATAGAAATGCAATTGCAGTAAGTATTCTGCAACGCAACCTGGGCAACCTATGCAGCGGACTCAATGTTGTTGGGATAATGTGAGGTCTAACCTGTCACCTATTGAATCACCTCTATTCTAGATGATAAAAACTGCGGGCTTGCGGGCCTAGTTTGGCTGCCTCTGCGTGTCAAATGTGGATAAAGCATTCGTCACTTTTTGACACGTGTATTTATCTACATATCAGAAAGTGACAGATGCCTTATCCAAACTTTGTCACGCGATAAACGTAGCCATATTAGGCCCCTGCGGGTCTAGTATGGCTGCGTTCTATACCGCGTGTCAAATGTGGATAAAGCATCCGTCACTTTTTGACACGTGTACTTATTTACGTGTCAGAAGGTGACGGATGCCTTATCCAAACTTTGTCACGCGATAACGGCATCCATAATAGGCCCCCTGGTATGGTTGCGTTTATCGCGTGACAAAATGTGGATAAAGCATCCGTCACTCTCGTAATTCTCAGAAAGTGACGGATGTTTTATCCACATTTTGTCACGCGATAAACCAAGTTATATTAGGCCCTTTTATGGTATTGTTTTTCACTCAGCCGCCATTGCTGTCAAGTAAATAAGAGCTTTCAAAACGCTATCAATACGGTAACAGGTCAATGACTGGTTTTTACCGTCTAGAATCTCGGCCCTGAATAGATGACAGGTGAGAATTCAGTGTACAGTCACCGGCATAAATAAGTTATCATTTATGTTATGAACCTAGTCACTTTAACGTCGTGTTTGAAATGTCATACGAAATTGTCAAACGATTAAAAGCGACAAGGTATAGAAATCATCACTTATTTATGACGGTGACTGTACATGGCATAGTTAATATGAAGCCCTGGGACGTAGAAACTCGTCGACTTGGCAATATATCACTGACAGACAGACAGCGGAGTTTAGTTTAGTCAGTGATAGGCATCCTTTAGGTACATACATACACATACATAAACTCACGCCTTTATTCCCAGAGTGGGGTAGGCAGAGCTACAGAATTACCAACAACTCTAAAAACTTGTTAATAATTCTGTAACCACATTTTGCACTTTTAGGCTAAGATGTTTACCAGTGCATTAGTGACAGGTTGCAAGCCCATCACCTAACAGTACTTATACGGAACCTTAAAAACGCACAAACATATTGGAGGCAACGTTTTGCCAGCAATGTAGGTGATAACTTTTTAGAACACATAGTAAATTGGAATCAACAGCTTCAATCTTTCCCAGGATCTACGAGATCGAGCGGCGAGTGGAGACGCCCGTCATGCTGCGCTACCCCTTGTTTGAAGCCATGCACTGGTACGCCGGCGCTCATTTACTTACCATGCTGCGGAGGCATAACGAGGAGACTCAGGTATTTACGCTTGTAGCTACCTACCTACTGCTACTTACCACTAACCACAACTGGGTATAGTTCAGGAAATAAATAAATAAATATGTATCAGGGGACAATGTCACACCAAAATGCTAGTCTTAAGACTGCGCCGAGCGTACGCCGGATGTAAGTTATGCGCCGGTTGAAATAGGTCGGTAGGTTTTTGTACTACAAATGAAAACACAACTTATAGGGTATATCACATAGTAGGGCGTTTTCACTAAAAAGTGTACAAAATTAAGGACTGAAATTAAGGAACAACTTTGTCAGTTTTGTGACGAAAATTAGCCATACAATGCGGCCGTCAATATATAGCTAATTTTCGTCACAAAGATAAAAAAAGATAAAAAGTAAAAGTTTAATTTCAGTCCTTAATTGGGTACACTTTTTAGTGAAAACGCTCAGTAACAATTCTCCTTCGAGTTATCAACTTAACGGAAAAAAGTGGCCACCTTTTCCCGTTAAGCTGACTACTCAAAGGGTAATTGTTATTAAAGTTTGTTACGTATCCCATAAATTGTGTTTTAACTTGCGCTACAAAAACGTATCGTCTGATTGCAAGGAAATTCTATAGTTAATTAGAAAACACAATAATAGTAATGAGGGCGCCACTGGACGCTCGACATTTGCTCAGTGCAGTCTTAAACGAAGCTCTAGGCTTGTTCTATGGGTACTAGATAACGATATAAATACATAGATAAATATATACTTAAATACATAGCAAACATCCATGACTCGAAAACAAATATTCGCGCTCATCACACAAATATCTGCCCTAACCGGGCTTTGAACCGAGGAACGCCAGCTTCGTAGGCAGGGTTACTACCAACTAGGCCAGCGCGACGTCAAGATATGAATTGGCCGTCTGTAATTCACTAAGATCTTTTTGTTAATACAAATCGTAATTCTACCCTCCTTCTTCAAACAGCAACAGTTGGTTGAAAGGTTAAGGTTAGGTCCGGTAAGTCTTAACGCAGAAAAATTATCGCAAAGTAGATAACAGACGGCCAAATAATATTTCGTGAACTATACCCATTACTTTATCGAAACACCTTTCAACGCACGTATAGGCATTTCTCCCCACATGAGGTCTATTTTTTTGGTAGTCACATGTCTGACCTAACCTAACCTATGTTTGAGTTGCTTCAGTAATCCTGAAAACAACTTGGCTTCAGCAAAAAATAGCGATAGATCAAATGAAATATAATGTTTTATAGCCCATCTTACTAAGATAATTGTGAACTATTTCCACCCTTATAATTGACATGTTTGTTCTCCAGGACGAAGACTTCACGCTGAGCGAGAGCTGCGCGACGAGTGCGCCGGCGCAGCTGCCGCCGCTGCTGCTGCGCGGGATCAAGATCCTCGCCAACGCGCTCAAGGAGTGGCACGCGCTTAAGAGTGTAAGTTATACTAACAAGCTTCGTGCGTAGCAGTGGAGAATATTGACACACAGCTAGACCTATGAACCCACTGTCCGCGCATTGGTTGCTGTGGAAATTTTCTCACACGCAACAAGACAAATGGATCCACGTGAAAGTGTCGGTAGCCTAGGCTTCGGAGGTCAACTCGTGATCGTAAGGTACAGATGTAGTGAATAGTCCTATCCTATCGTTTTTGGTCGGATACCTTCGTATTTATCTTGCTTTCTCAGTTGGCTTATTGATGGGTACTGAAGCTAATTGAGAAAGCTAGATAAATACGAACTAATCCGACAAAAAATGATGGGAAAGGATTATTCACTACATCTGTACCGAGTTCGAACCCTCGCGGTCTCCATGTACCAAGGAGTTTTTCTAACTTAAGTGCTTAACCCGATGCTCGTACGGTGATGGAAAAAATCGTAAAGAAACTTGCACATTCAAACAGCGTGAGTACGAGGATACTTGCACAAAAGATCCTAAATGGTCGAAGTGTATCCGAAAGGGCCCATCTGTAGGATAAGATAAGATAATGGATCCACGACTTACAGACTTACTTTGTTACAGACTGACACGGCGAAGCGCGACAACGTGCCGAAGTGCCTCAACTCCGGTCAGCTGGTGCGAGAGCTCTGCAAGGAGCTCCGGACGCTCGAGAAGCGGTCCACCAGCGCTGCTAATAAGGACAAAGTAAGTTTCCATTCTTAAGAGTATGAAGATCAAAGCATTTATAAAGGGTAGGCTCGAATCGAGGGCAACTTATCGAGCAAACGAATAACAATATCTCTACACCAAATAACATTAAAATCGGTTCAGGTTGTTTATCTATGAAAGCGTAAACAACAAGCTAAGTAGTAACTGTTTCACCGAGCGGCCCCAACGGAAGACCAGCGTCGGCTTCACAGCCAGGACATGCTGAGTTGGGACCGTTTTGGAACAGTAGCATATGTCGTCTCATTTCCTTAATTTTTATTGTTATTTCTTTTTTTGTTGTGAGTTTATTGTTGTGAATAAATATTTTACTTACTTACTTACTTAACTTTTGCATTTATTATATTAGGATGGATGTGTGTATAGACGTTCCATCGTAGCGATCGAAACCCGACACCGATTTTGAAATGTGTGTTTAAAATCGCCATAGTTTCACAATTGTTACCGGTAATAAAGTCGTTATTTTTAATTTGTTTGTTTCCAGGATTTCAAGCTAAAAAATCACATATCACCGAGCAAAGCTCAAGCCAAAAAGCAGCCTGCACCGAAGAAAAACCTCAAACTGACCTTACCACAGCCCATCATGCACATGGCTCAGCCCGAAGAGTATCTCGAGGATAAGATATACGCCGAGAAGTTCTACATAGACAGCAAGGAGGTTGTCTATGATAACAGATACGTGAATCAAGGTATGCTGGCTTATCTTATTGTACAGTCAGCAGTAGAAGTAATTACGCAACCGAAGAGGTCAAAATGATCTGCACTCGATTCTATTGTCAAGAGAATACGCCGTGTCTAAATCATTTTTAACCGACTTCAAAAAAGGAGGAGGTTATACGTTCCACTGTATGTATTTTTTTTTTTTTTATGTATGTTCACCGATTACTCCGTCAATTGTGGACCGATTTTAAAAATTCTTTTTTGGTTTGATAGTGTATGCTTCCGAGGTGGTCCCATTGTCACCAAATCTGAATCTGATGAGGGGATCAGTGAGGAATTGAGGGAACTCCTCAAATATTGTAGGCACACATATAGCGATTTTAGTATTTTTAGTAACAAGCCTAGCATTTGCATTCAGAAAGTATCATTTGGTGAAGTGGAACTCATGATGAAGACCACAGATGGCCACCGGAACTCCTCAACGGTACCTCTTTCAAGGGTGGCGATCAAATATCTCGGTTAAGATAGTTGAGCGATTATAACGAAGAACATTTAATTGTTTAAATATGACTATGATTTTCCCGCGGTCTTGCTTGCGGCGTGCTTGAAATGTCTCAAAGTTTCATATCAACTAAGAAGTGGGACTACATAACAGTTTATTATGATCAATGAAAAGTATAAAATAAAATGAATGTTTTAAAAAACATTTTTATTTTTTATTTTTCTTATTTATGTTATTAAGGGTTAAATATTGTAGGTAAGATGGAGTCTCGTAATTGCAACTATCTGGCTATCGCAACTGACTTAAATAACTCCCACTAGGATCACTGTTTAAAGTCAGTATTTTTTGATATTTTAGGTATTAAGAGTCTTAAGAGATTTGTGAAGCGCCGCTAAAATCGCGTGGCTGAAAAAAAAAATCATGCAAATTTAGCTCCGGGCGATAACGTTTCTCACCCCCTAAATCAAGACCGATTTCCACGATTTTTAAACATGTTGTAGTTATATAAAGAAAAAATCCTAATTTGCCTCATGCGAGCTGCACCTTTTGTAGGTCTACCCATGGTTTACTTAATGGATTATAGCTCAAGTTATATGAAGTAGTTCAACTTACTACGTACCTACGATTATTTACACTGAAAATAGAAAAATAAACAAACTTTAAAAAAAAAAATTAAACCGACTTCAAAAAAAACATTAAACTAAAACTCCCTAACTAAAACCACTAAAAAACGAAAAATAAACTGAATTACTAATTATTTAATTCAAAGGCCAAAACGGCGCAACTTTTTTTAATTATTTACATCAAACACTACTTATTAAACTTCCTACCTACCTATTCTTAATAATATTCAAAATTAACCTATATACTTACAACATTATTTTACTTACCAATCTAGTTATATGTATTTACAAATTATAATGATTTATTTACAAAATTACAATGTGACGCTTATTGTTTTAACCTAATTACCTATTAATTAAAATAAAATATTATTATAATGTGTACCTACTGATCTGTTTGATTGAAGTTGGAGCATTAAATATTTACAGAATTCTTACACGTACCTACCTAAAATAAAATAAAACTATTGCTAGGTAAATACTTTAAACTCAACAATTACTTATATGTACAAATAACCTTATGAACTACGTTTTTATACCTATTTTTTGCCAAATATAGTTTTAAGTTAAAACAACACAATTTGAAGTCGATGCCAAACAAAGAAGTAGGTATTGGACAAAACAAAATGTACTTACAACGTTTATTTATACTTAATAATCGATACCTAAGACTTAACAAGACTTAACAACTTGTGAATAGGAACGAAACATTTGTTTGGCACCGACTTCAAATGGTGTTGTTTTAACTTAAAACTATATTTGACAAAAAATTGGTATAAAAACGTAGTTCATAAGGTTATTTGTACATATAAGTAATTGTTGAGTTTAAAGTATTTACCTAGCAATAGTTTTATTTTATTTTAGGTAGGTACGTGTAAGAATTCTGTAAATATTTAATGCTCCAACTTCAATCAAACAGATCAGTAGGTACACATTATAATAATATTTTATTTTAATTAATAGGTAATTAGGTTAAAACAATAAGCGTCACATTGTAATTTTGTAAATAAATCATTATAATTTGTAAATACATATAACTAGATTGGTAAGTAAAATAATGTTGTAAGTATATAGGTTAATTTTGAATATTATTAAGAATAGGTAGGTAGGAAGTTTAATAAGTAGTGTTTGATGTAAATAATTAAAAAAAGTTGCGCCGTTTTGGCCTTTGAATGAAATAATTAGTAATTCAGTTTATTTTTCGTTTTTTAGTGGTTTTAGTTAGGGAGTTTTAGTTTAATGTTTTTTTTGAAGTCGGTTTAATTTTTTTTTTATGAGCATGTTATTCTGGTTAGCTACTTTTGATGCTGACTATACAAGGATATTACACAACCATAAAGTTTTGGAATATTGATCATGCTGACAGTGGTAAAAAAAGGCATACAAAATGTTTTGCCTGTGAAGGAATAGTGATAACAGCATTGTCATAATCTGACACGTTACAAATCTGCCAGGCTGTGAAAGGGCTAAAGTTTCAAATCCAAAGCATCCGATCCCTTTGAATTCGTCAAGTTTTCTTCTAATATATCTGCTGCTCATAAGATATCATAATTTTGAAGTGTCATTGGCTATGTGTGCTAAATGTCAAGGGCGTGCTAATATGTCAGAGCTGAGGGAGTCTGCGTTTTCCATATGCTGTGAGTTTGCTATTTGTCGATCGCAACTATTAGGTTTCTCTTACTATTTACAATAAATAAATAGATATTAATAGAATAAATAGAAAAGTAGTTTGTCGCCGGACCTTTAGGAGTTTATGTTATCTATTGCCGCTTGGGCTCTAAGGCAGCGTCGATGTGCGTCGCTTGATAGTTGATACGCGAACTAACCGGCTCGGTCCGTCCTGTTGAGTGTGCTTGTGGTGGCTCGCGGCGCGTACGGGCGAGACACGCACACATGCAAGCAAGCGATACACCTTTATTTAAAGACGATCTACTGTTTATACTGTAACATTGCTTAAGATTTTTCTTATTATTTTTGTAAGGTGTGAAATACAACGGTATAGCAGAAACGAAGTACATCGTGGAGAGCAAGGAGGCGGTGCTGCCGGAGAAGTACACCTACCAGCACTACGAGGAACCGGCGCCGTTTGACAACGGGTACGAGCGGCAAGACAAGAAGCTACTGAAGATTAAATACACGTGAGTACAGCTAAAGTCGCCGTCAATAGAACTTGCAGAAAATGTAAACACAAACTAAACGAACCAAATCACCATGACTACTCGATAATCACGTACATTTAAAGATCAAGTGAGGTCTTTGTAATGATTTATACACTAGATAATTATTTTCATATTAAGTTTTAGATGAAATAACTATTATACGTTATTTTTAATAAAAACACGCTTGGTGCATATTTGAGGTTATGTGTCAAACAGTACTAATTTGTTTACATCGTTCACAAGATCTATTGATAGCGACTTTAGGTACTAATGTTATTAGAGCTGGCTCCCACTTGACGGATGTCGGATATATTTTAACCGGGTGTCGGCGTCCTTGTTCACACTAGTCGGTCGTCGGCTACCATCGCAGATGTCGGTGTGTCGGGCGGAACAACATCCGACCAAAGTGTGCAGCGTCATACTTACTCATAGGCGAGCGAGACTCGACACGACTTAGATGTTCAATTAGTGAATCTGAATGAACTTGGAGATTCAGATCGGCTGAACGGATTTATTATAGTTTGATATAGTACGAACTATTTAAAATCACGATTCCCACTTGAGAGCTTAACTGCCCGAACAATGGCATTGTTAATACCATAAATAACAAAAGATGTCGTATGAATAACAATAGTATTCCTTCAAAAATAAGGTTCATATTGTCATAGCATAGACATGTCTGTCTATGTTAGTTACAGGTGATATTTTTATAAAAATGCTAAATGCTCGACCCGGTGGTCCTTATTATATGTCATTTCCAAAAGGATCTATGTGAAGTGTGTCCTATTCCAATTTGAACCTTATTTGCAAGACGGTAAAGTTGTAATTCATATTCATTTTTTTGCTATTGATGCATTTCATGTTGTACAGGTAGTTAGCGGTTGCGTTTAACAAAAGATAACAATGCCATTCATCGCGGATAAGTTCTCAAGTGGGAATCGTGATTTTAAATAGTTCCTACTATAACAAAATGTGGTTACAAAATTATCAACAAATTTTTAGAGTTGTTGGTAATTCTATAGCTCTGCCTACCCCACTCTGGGGATGAAGGCCTGAAGGTATATATATGCATATAAGATACTTTTTATCCCGGAAAAAATGTACGGCTACCGTGGGACGACAAAATTACAAATTCTACGCTAACGTACTCACTGGCAGAAGTTAGTAATATATATTTTTAATCTGTTTCAGCCCGTCTACCCCCGCGCGAGAGGAGCCGCCCCCCTACAGCCTCCCAGAGCATTCCATCCTCAAGTCTCACCTCGTCCGCGAGCGGCCCGTGCCCAAAGCCCACCACTGGACCATCTCCAAGAAGGACATCGGGGAGTACCACGAGCAGATCCTGTTCACGAATGACAACCTGCAGACCAACATGAGGGTGGAGCAGGAGATTAATTATGGCCCTGGTGAGTTAGATTATCGAATGTTATAATATAGTGAGTGTGTTAGTGAGTGGAAGGGTCGGGTACTTTCTCGAATCAAATCGGAGAAATAGTGGAAAAGGGTCGAATCTTAAGTACCCGAAACCGATGTGCGTGCATGACTATGATGTATGAATGTGGAAGAAGCGAATTTTTCTTGTCAATATCGTAACAAGTGGAAAGAATATAACATAAGCCGCGTAGAAGGGCGAAGGCTGTTTGGGTGTTTTATATCTTCACCACTACAGAGCAACGAGTGAACCTGCGGAATTATGCTATACATGATTCGTTTATGTAATGAACTACCTGTTAATTAACTAAACCACGTGACTGACACGTAATTTCTCGTGCGTACGTATCAGCGTTCTGCATATATTCTAAACTAGCTTCTGCCCGCGACTCCGTCCGCGTGGAACTCGTTTATATCGTAGCTCCATACAAATTTTCACTCTCTATTTCACCCCCTTAGGGGATGAACTTCGGGAAAAAAACGATCCTATGTCCTTTCCCAGGATTCAAACTATCTTTGCACCAAATTTCACCTAAAT
The DNA here is from genome assembly GCA_963966035.1 of Acleris laterana. Classification (NCBI taxonomy): domain Eukaryota; kingdom Metazoa; phylum Arthropoda; class Insecta; order Lepidoptera; family Tortricidae; genus Acleris; species Acleris laterana. Next base: position 20,910 of record CAWYPN010000418.1, read on the forward strand.
CGGTTCAGCGGTTTAAGCGTGAAGAGGTAACAGACAAACTCTTATAGTTTGACTTCTAAACCCTAAAAGGAATGAGTTGAACGTCTCTAAATGTCCCTTGAAATGATTCAGGCATGTACTCGGCGGAGGACATCCAGCAAGACTACCAGTACTCGGAGACGGCCAAGCCGGGCTCCTACCAGCCCGAGTACGGGTACCCGCCCGCCGCCGCGCCCTACGCCGCGCCGCTGCCCGACCAACAGGTAATGCTTCCCACACTATCGGCGATCATCCTTGATGGTCTGATCGTCTATAATCAGCACGAGCATCGTGCGAGCATCCACATGATCGCGAATGATCGGCTATCAGCCCGAAAAGCCTACGCTACTCAAAAATGGGTTAAGCTAAAGAAAATTAAATTAACTACGAAATGTATGGACAAAGTTTTCTTTGATTTGTGGGTGTTCTAAAGACTGTACACGATAAAATCTGGCCATGCATGATCTGGTGTATTTTTTTAATGAATGCTAATTTTCAAGCAGCACTTTTTTGTAATAGTCAGTGGTTATGAAACTACATAATAAAAATACAATCATAATAAAATGTAAGAGCGTCTGTATCTTAGACCCTTATATAATCCACAGTACCTTTATTTTTTTGTCCACGATCTTCTGACAGTCTTTACCAAATTCTCCGTTTTAAAACATTTTATTATTTTTAATTATACAAGCCAAATTATACGTTATTAAATTATCTTACCACAATAGTTAAAACTTTCCTAATTATATTCAGATTAAGATAATTCTGAGGTTTTTTAACTTTGGCGAATTTGACTTTTTGACAAATAAATGCCTCCCATACAAAAACAACTTTCAGTGCTTGGAGTAAAAAGTCTTCCTGACTACTACAAATAGAAATGAGTTTCAAAAAGTATTTTTTTCGTAAGACGACATTCTATTGTGGGTAAAACTGCTTGTAACAATATAAATACAGTTGTGGCGTAGAAGCAGGAAGTGAGTGAATATTGTCAAAAAACGCTATGATGAAAGGTATGATAGAATATATTTGGCGAAAACTAACACATACCCATACATTATGATACGATTTTATTTCATTATATAGTAATATAATTATACAACATATTAAAAAAAAACTGCTTGAAAATATGCATTCATCGCAAAGATACACCAGATCATGCATGGCCAGATTTTATCGTGTACAGTCTTTAGTATACTCTTACCTTAGTTGGTTTCAAAGAGTATTTTAATCCTTGATAAAAACGGGACAGATTGGCATTAAAAAAATTAATTACTCAAATCTGTCGATTTTCTCGCTGACTACATTTTATCAAAAATCTGTGTATGTCTATTATCATCACAAATTTAGTAAAGGTCTCCTAAGAGCATTTTCGCGTGGCAGCAAGGGATCTAGTAGCTGCCCTTACTGCCCACTCTTAACTTTCCACCCTATAAAACATTGCAAACAAATGTTTTATAAACAGAGGGTGGTGTTCTGAATGAAATTGACAACATGATCCAATTTTCATTTAAAAACTTTACTGTTTCTTAATACTGCACCGAGCAAACGTCGAGCGTCCAGTGGCGCAACTATTATTGTGTTATCTAAATAACTAAAAAAAATCCTTGCAACCAGACGATACGTTTTTGTAGCGCACGTAAAAACACAATTTATGGGATACGTAACAAACTTTTATAACAATTACCCTTTGAGTAGTCAGCTTAACGGGAAAAGGTGGCCACTTTTTTCCGTTAAGTTGATAACTCGAAGGTGAATTGTTATTAAACTATGTGATATACCCTATAAATTGTGTTTTCATTTGTAGTACAAAAACCTACCGACCAATTTCAAGAAAATACTTTAGTTTATTAGAAAACACAATAATAGTAATGAGGGCGCGCCACTGTACATCCGGCGTACGCTCGGCGCAGTCTTAATGCTGTGATGGCAGCTTGAGAATATTTTTCTCTTAAAGTGATGACTATCAAAAATAAATATACCAGCTTAGTCTAACGTGACCATAATTAATCGGAGTCTACTTACAATTACGCAGTTATATTTCCTTCCTTTTGTTCTTCAATGAAACTTGCATGGTTTTCTGCAGGCGGCGAGCTACACCACGATGCCAGTGGCGGACCTGAACGGCTATGCGCACACGCAACTACCTTCATACGACGCCGCCATTGCGCAGCAGTACCCTGCCACTAACTACGTAAGTCATCTTGCCTTTTTTTTTCGTCTTACACAGCAATCACAATTTAATAAGGGCAATAAAAAGGAATGAAATAAAGGGATCAGTCATTTTGATCGATGCGAATGTTTGTAAGCGGGCAGAATAGAGGCAAACACGCAAATAAGAGTCCGTGTCGATAGGAAGCATCCGTCACTCTCGTACTTATGTACGTGTCAGAAAGTGACGGATGTTTTACCCACATTTTGACAAGCGATAAACGCAGCAATATTAGGCCCCCAGGTCATCATAAGCCTGGTTATAAACGCGTAGTCTCGTACATTAATGCCCGGTTCCTATATTCAAAAAACGAATCGTTTTCCTTACGTCTCGTTAAAATTTGACACAATTTGTACGTAGCAAATGTCAAATTTTAAAGAGACATAAGGAAAACGATTCGTTTCTTGAATATAGGAACCGGGCATAAGTCGACAAGAGTACACACAATCGGTTACGATTACGCCTTGTCTATGAGTCGTACGCATATGTGACGCGTAGACAAAGACCCAGTGTCTAGGCGTTTATAAGCGATCAGTCCCAAAGGACTTGCATTGTCTACTTGCCAAGACGATGTTAAGGTGTTGTACAATTTAAGTATCAAACAAATAATATATTTTGTTACGGAATGAGATTCCTTTTTTTATATCTTGGTATGTCGCTTTTATGTAACAAAACTTAAATCCCGTGTTTTGTTCCCTAGGTGATAGAAGAAGCGGCGCCCGCGCCGGCGGCGCTGCCGGTGCGTCGGTCGGAGCGGCCGGTGCGGCGGCGCGTGTCGCACACGTACGACTACGAGGACGGCGACCTGTACATCGACGACACGCCGGCGCCGCGCCGCAGGAAGCACCGCCCGAAGCCCTACCAGCAGGGTGAGTGCTCGCGCAACCGCATTGCGGGGCAAACATCTTCATTTAAGCCGCAAACGCGTAGAAGCCCTACAGGGTGCAATCTAGTCTATACTTTTAGGCATTTAAAAAAATGTAAACAAAACAACCACGTGATATAGTTCGTCAGCCAATAGAAGCACACAGCGTTCTGCTTCTATTGGCTGAGGTCAAAGTCGTCGTACGTCAAAGTTCGATAAAACAATTTTGATTGACTGTTTAACAATGTCACGTGATTTGGAATGTTTACATTTTTTTAAATACCTAAAAGTATAGACTGTGTCGTGAATGAAATGATCACCTCTGTGTTCCCCCCACGAATATGAACAACTTCACTATGGGACCAAACCTGAAATCACGAAAAAAAAATCAGCTCTTTCATAGAAAAGTTCAATACGTACTGGACCAAAATGCAGCTGTTTTTTTTCGTGAATTCATAGTTGGTCCCATAGTGAAAGTTGTTCATACTCGTGAGTAGAACACAGAGGTGATCATTTCATTCACGACTTAGATTTCACCCTGTATAGTCCCGTCACGTAAAAAGGCCACTGGTGATGAACCAAAAAGCAGTCGCGTATCTTGAAAAATGGTGGTGTGCAAACACTCTGCCGGTACGCTTATGCGCGCACGCTATTGGTTGGCGACTGTACTCATGCAAACACGTCCCCTTTGTTGTCGCTCAGCGGCCTTTGTGACGTGATCTGTAGCAATGCATACCGCGGGGCGGTGCAATAACTGTATTACAAATTGAATGTTAGGTATCGCACTTTCGACTCTTATGCGCAAAATCTCATAGGACAAACGCACAAGAGTATGAGATTTAAACTAAAAGCCTGAAGACTTACATAGACGACTCGCCATGCTGTGTTAGAAAGCATCGGCTCAAGTTCTACTACTAAGGCGAGTACCCGCGCACCCGCCATGCGGAGCAAAAATCACATTAGTGCGCCGCAGGCTGTTTTTTACTGTAATTCGTTAACTTTTTGAGAGATAACCTTCTTTCTTGATAACTTTATTCCAAAATGATCCTGGCATCTTATTTTAATACCGACAGCGAGCAGTTAACATTTTAAATACATCTGATGCATGTTTGAAAACGTTTGAAGTACTAATCCGTGTTTATTCCCTAGCGGCGAACAACGGAGCGTACCGCGCGCCGGCGCCGCGGCCGCCGCCCGCCAACGGCATCGAGTCGCTCATCCAGGCCTCCGTGCTCGCCGAGGGCGACGCCTCCACGCCCGTCGAGGACGCCACGTCAGTATTACTGGTTTATACAATACTAGCTGACCCGGCAAACGTTGTTATGCCATATAAATAATTTTTAAGTAATTTCTAGGGTATGTAAAATAGATGTTAGCCGATTCTCATACCTACTCAATATGCTCACAAAATTTCATGAGAACCGGTCAAGCCGTTTCGGAGGAGTATGGGAACGAACATTGTGACACGAGAATTTTATATATAAGATAATACAAAGACGCTTTACTGAACACTACACAAAGAAAACAAGGAAACACAAATACATCAACATCTTAAACGGTTGACAACAGGTTTATACTGAGGTCATTAGATGCAGTTTCAACCCCCTTCGCGGAAAGAGGGGTGTTAAAAGTTTATCTGTGTATCGGACTGACTGTGTGGGTTTACCATTGAACCACCAACACTCATTTCTTAAAATGTTTATTTCGTCGAATTTTCATTTCATACACAGGCATATTACACGTGCAGGAGTTTAATTTTTCTGGTGGTCACAGGGTTGACATAACCAACCCATGCTTAAGATAACTTAAAATCAATAGGAGTGTCTGTGATTCACGGGGATCTCGTCTGTGTGTTATCAAAGCTCCCAAATAGATGGATCAAACGCGTTTTTTTTAAAATAGCTAGTGTTATATCTATGTTTCTGGGTTAAGTTTGAGGGAAAACAATTCTGCCGATTAAGAAAGACTAAGGCCCGTATTAATTAACTCATCTTGGGTGGGGTGCGCGTCACAAGATACGTCAAAGTAAACGTCAAGCCATAGAACACTGTAATTTTAGACACATCTCAAGACGAGCATAAGAGTTGAGATTAGTTTATTTAATACGGCCCTAAGAAGCTCAGAAGGTAAGGGTCTCCATTATGTTAAGTTTGCGGGTGGTAGGACCTTGTGCAGGGTCCGTCCGGATCGCTACCACCATCTTATCCATTAACCTACCGCCAAACAGCAGTGTTCGCATTGTTGTGTTCCGGTTTGGGGATAAGACAGCCGGTGAAATGACTAGCATAGAGGCATTCCATCTTAGCCTCAGGGTTGGCAACGCATTTGCAGTCTTAGGATTGCATTGCGGTCTTGTGATTGCGAATGTCTATGGGTCACAGTTTCCACTTACCATCAGGTGGCCTGTGTGCTCGTTTGTCTACTCGATGCCATAATTTTTTTTTTTTTTTTAAATCTGTTTTATCGTTTAGTGTTAAAATATGTCCCAGTATTGTAGATTTATTATATTTGTTGGTTGTTCATGGCAGCGAGGACGCCGCCGTGGAGGGCATGCTCAGCATCAGCTCGCGCTACACGCCGCAGCGACCCTTCGGGCTGCCCGACACAGCCGTCCCGGTGGCTGCGCCCAGCGAC
>CAWYPN010000419.1:0-31844 GCA_963966035.1 Acleris laterana
CACCAGCCCCACGGGTAGGGGCGCGGGGCGCGAGGGGCGCGAGGGGGCGCGGGGCGCGAGGCGCGTGAGCCGCGTGAGGCGCGTGAGCCGCGCGAGGGGCGCGAGGGGGGCGCGGGCGCTGCCGACTGGGTGCGCCGTGAGCGCCTTGGCAAGAAGGGCGAGTTCCGATACTTCTAGCGACCGTGCGCGGGGGGCTGACCTCCTCCCTCCCACAGTCGTCTTTCCTTCTGCTCAGTTAGGTCCCGTAGCTTTAAAAAGATAAGACAGCTCGGGAAAATAAATTTTATTTCAACAACAAGCTGTAAATATTTAGTGTCAAATTATCATTTGATGGAACTCACGTTTCGACCATCAGATATCGTTGAACTGTATAACAATTTTGATGGTGCGGGCTATCGACCTGTACTAGTGGGTAGGTACGTCCCGCTGACGTCCGTGCTTGTAGTTTCAATAGGGCATGAATTTGGCACAAGTTTTTGGCAAGTTCCTTCCCCCTTGACCCTTCCTCTATACGTACTTCTGAACCAAAGCCCGTCCAGGCCACTTAGTCATAAAACATAATAATTAGTGTATGTCATAGTTGTTTCGGAAACATATCGTGGTATGAGTGTCGCGTAGTATCGGAGCGTGCCGCGCCCCGAGTGTGCTTCTGTCCGTGTGTGCGGTGTCAGTGCTAGTGTATGTCCTCGCACGTCCACTACGTTTGTAACCGAGGGACTCGCAGAACGGACCGGACCGGTCCAGCAGCTCTCAGGAATTAATGGACGATGAGAGCTTCCGGATCGTAACCTAACTTTGCGATGTCGTGGTTGTCCGTTGCGCGAGTCTCGCTCGCTGACTGCTCTAGGGATATTTATGCGTAGTATCATTCACGACGTTTGACTATTTTTTCTTACTCCCTTTTTTATTTTTCTTTCTTTCAAATGAACCGCACGTGCGCTGTAATTATCCCTCGACCGTCCGCGGGCTAGTGTTGTAATGTTACTCGTAATGCTCTACAAACTAGTACGTATCTCTAGAGTCTATTGTTTTTATTTCGAGTCAGATTCTATAAGCTGATATGATATTTATGGTAAACGAAAGTAAGAGGGGTTTATACAAATAGTGCGGCTATAAATGTTAACTAAGTAATATATTGCGCCGGTCGCCGGCTAGTGTACTGCTCATTGTTTGTATTTACATTTTTATACATTAAATTTTTTATTGAAATCTGTGTGTGTGTTTGTGCTTCGCTCCTCTCCGGTGTCCCGTCGATCCCTTCTGACGCCACCGCGTGGACTTACGGTTTACGCTGACTCAACGGGACAGAGCTATTTCATATTAGCCCTATAGTGTTCCCTCTCTGCCTAAACTATGAGTTCCGCGAGCCCACGTGCGCGCGGCGGCGTCTGAGGCTGGGTGCTAATCAGCTTACTTACTCCCTGAGCGTCCGTGTCACGTGTGCGTCCGCTTTTGATTCTGTTCATTTTCTTGAGTGTTGGTCAAAGGATACGCTAGCTAAGCAACAAGATGCAAATGTAAGTATTGTTATATATATGTCGGGTTTGTGTTCGCGTGGTGTTGTTTGCGCTTGGCCGCGTCCGTGCGGCGTGTGCGCGGCGTGTGGCGAGCGCGCAGTACAGGCGAGCGTGTGTTGCAGACAAGCCGGCGCCGCCCCCGCCGCCCCCGCCGATGCCGCCGCCGCCGCCGCGCCCGCGCCCGTGCCCGTCAAGACTGACACCATGAAGTGTAAGTACTGCCTTTATAACTAGTTTTTTCTAAATGCTGCAAACCGCCGTAGGTACTCGGTAATATTTTAGAGACAGTTACCTCGTTCCTTTTTCAACTTGTCTTTGACAAATCGTCGCTAAGGAATGACGTAATCGTAACTGAGTCTGAATGCGGCCGTAAGCATCTAAATACATAACATTACGTGATAACTAGATGTGTCTATATTAAAACACTGTGTTGTATTTTGTTTGACGAGGATAATAGATTAGATGCGTTGATCAGCGTTCTAAGTAAATTCGTACTTACTAAACAATCAGTCTATTATAGGAATGCTAACGTTTACGAAGTCCTCCGTATTTCAGTAGACACTCGTGTAGTAATTTTGGTATATATTTGTGACGAGAATGTCGGGCGTGTTGCAGCGACGAAGTCCGCGAGCAGCGCCGGCGGCGACCTGGCGGACGAGCTGCGCGCCGTGCTGCCGCAGCTCTCGCAGCGGCGCAAGCTGCTCGAGTTCAAGAAGACGCCCGACATCTTCATCCACCAGGTATCCCAGGAGGCCGCCGCAGGCCTTAGGCTACCGGGAGTCACAGTTACATTACGAGTATCCAGTTCGAAAATATGCTTGTACTTTTTATATACTCGGTTATCATAAGATTTCATACCATACTCAAAATTATTTTATTCTATAAGAAAGTGAATAATGCTTCATTCCAAAATCTTTATACAATAATCGCGCTGATAGTGAGTATGACTCTTAACTACTTATCGAACGTTAAGATACTGAATAAAAAAAGTTAATAAAAAGGTTTCGGGCACTCACACTCTTAAATAACTTTTTTTTTTTTATTATTTATTTATTTCTTTAAACAAAACTTTCACAGCATTACAGTCACACCCAATGCACGAAAAAACTCAATATTATATAGAGAAAGAAAGTCAAGATAATATATAACCAAAGACCGGAAACCTCCTTCATTTTATCAACCCTATCGCTATGGTAACCCTATCATTTTGTTCCCCAATCGATATGGTTACCCTATGATTTGGTTAGCGTTACGTTAGGGGAATCCCTTTGAACTAGTACCCCTTCCATTAGAGCTTACTAAATTAATTAGAGTTTCGGTAGTTTAACATTCCTTTCAGTAGTTTAACAGTTAAGCCTTCACTAGGCTTAATTACCCCACTGGTCGCCCCTGTCTTTTGGTTATCTGTACGGCTTTATTGCGCGGTGTTGCAGAAGTCGAATCCAGAGGAGGTGGCGGCGTGGCTGGAGGCGAAGGGGTTCGGGCCGGCGGCCGTGGCGGCGCTGCGCGGCCCGGGCCACCAGCTGTTCGCCGCGCCGCGCGCCGAGCTCGAGCGGCTGCTCGGCGCCGAGGAGGGCAAGCGCCTCTACAGCCAGGTGCTCGTGCAGCGGAACGTCTCCGGGGTGAGCAATGTTCCGTCACCAGCGCCTCGCGCCACGCGTGCTCGCACCCTAAGGCTATGGTCGAGAAGACCCTCGTTCGATCATTTTGGCTTCCTATAATTGGTCTGTCTTGATTATCATAAGTATGAGCACGTGTTTTGTTTGTTAACGTGACGACCAGCGGGTCCGTGTTGTAACTCCTGCTCCTGCGTGTTGCAGTACAAGACGACGTCGGCGTCGGAGCTGCAGAGCATCCTGCGCAAGGTGCGCGAGAAGGTGGAGGTCTCCTGACCGCCCCCCACCCCCCCGCCCCTGCCGCCGCCGGACCCGAGCTCGCCGAGAGAAGCAAAGTGTTAAAGTTAATTATTTTGTAATAATTTTGCAATACATCATGTTATTTTATATTTAATTAAGATAAAGCGCGTCGTTTTATTTCAGTACCTATCAACATTCTCCTCCTTTTTGGTATCAAGTCGTTTAGTTACATTAATTTATAACCGTAAAACGATACGATTCCAAGTTTCTGGCTATTTCCTACAAGATGGCGTTACCAACTATAGCATAATTTCAAAATTACACTGGGCTAGATATGTACATCTCTTTTATAGTAAAATTACTTTACCGCTTCTCCCCCTTTTCCCTTAGCCCTGTCTAAGTACCCAATAGTAAATAAATAAATAACCGGGTACAATGTCACACCAATTGACCTAGTCCCAAACAAAGCTCTAGGCTTGTACAGTCAACAGCATAAATAAGTGATCATTTCTGTACCTTGTCGCTTTCAATCGTTTCACAATTTTGTATAACATTTCAAACACGACGTTAAAGTGACAAGGTCCATAAATGATCACTTATTTTTGCCGTTGACTGTACTATGGGTACTAAACAAGGCTATAAATCGATGGCCCCTACGTAAAACATCGAAAGTCAAAATTGCCGTTTTTTTTTTATTCGTGTAATCTACTTCTTTTAACCCATATTTTACACCACCGAAAAGAAAAAGAGAAAATTCTTATTTTTAAGCAGATTTTTGAGTCGTAAAACCTCGAAAATATGTAAAATTTTCGTAGTACATCATCGAAAGTTTCACATTCGATTGTTTAAGTGGGAATAATTGTCGTGCAAGCGAGATGAAACTAACAGTTTCAATAGTTTACGTCGTACAAGCCTGCATTATTACCGGCGTACATTATCAAAACTGTCAGTTTCAATATTTTACGTTGGAATTTACTATTCACTTGGTATCGAAACTAACAGTTTCAATATTGTACGTTGGAATTTACTGTAAACATTGTATCAAAACTGGCAGATTCGATATTGTACCTCGAAATTTAAGATTGTGTTTATATCGAAACTACCATTTTCAATGTTTTACGCTGATATTATCGTAATTTTATTCTGAGTTTCGATAAATTACCAGGTAAGTTCTTGTTTTATTTTTCCTTAAAATGTTGGTATTAGTTGCCTTAACAAAGAAACTGATATAGAAGTGTTGACAAGTATATCAAACTATCATTTTGTACTAATTTTAGTACCTACCTGTTGATAAGTATATCTACTACTACTAGTACTATTTTTAGTATTTAATGTTAGTTTGATATACTTATCAACACTACTATAATAGTTTCTATGTTAAGGCAAATGTCAATAAAATATTGTCTCAGATTCTCCACTACCCGCACCTTGTACCTTTGGAGGTGCAGTATGGGCCGCCCTCGAGGGAATAGATTGACGAAGAACTATCTAAGATATAGAAGAAAAAAAATGCGCCCGGATTATCGTTCTACGTGTATATTAAAATGTTTCGATACGATAAATTAGATACCGACACACAGCGAAGAATATTAACCAATTTTTGGAAACAAGGGGAACATACTCCAGCAGTGGGTAAATGTAAACAAATTTACCGAAAGCAAACAAAATGCATTACTACCTACCGAGGGCCCTTCCCGGCGACCACATACTACAAAGTATTTTTTACCCCTATCTACCTAGTAACGTTTCTGATCAACAATGTTTTCATTATGATCCTGTACAAGTCTGCTTCAGAACTTTTTTGAATACTTTGTGTATATCGGATAAAATGGTCCGCACTGCCCATGCAAAATTGAGCCGAGAAGAAATTAGGTACTTTACCTGATGAAAGAGGAAAGTACCATAACCATCTTGTCGTAATATCTGCTTAAATGGTAAAAAGTGTATGTGACCACGCATCTTCATTTTAACCGGTCCCTTCGCACTATACGCGTGAAAGTAGTAGTAAAGTCTATCTGAATAATAACTTATCCTTCAAAAAAATGTTTTCCTTGTAGGTACTAAGAATGGGATCAACTGCAAAACTATGACAGTAAAGCTCTCACACCACGTCAGTACACTGACATAGTGAATGAGCACATGAACGTTGCGTTCTATATCCCAAAGAAAGATATTTGCGACAAATGTCATGCATTTTTAACGTCTCAGCACAAAGAAGATCAAAAAAAGCAAGAGAATTTAAAGCAGGTGAAAAATGGTAGTTTTAAAATCACCCAAAATTGTTTGTGCTACATTTGACTTTCAATGTTTTTTTAATTATCCACATGGAGATGTTAGACTGCTGAATTATAAGCGAAAATTATTGATTTATGCTTTTACGATTTTCGACTTAGCAAACAAAGAGGGTTTCTGCTATATGTGGACAGAATGCACAGCCAAAAGGGGAGCAAATGAAGTGAGCAACTGCTCACACCTTCACAAAAACTCTTATAGATAAAGTGGCAAAACGGTTTATATTTTGGTCAAATAATTGCTCAGGTCAAAATAGAAATCGAGTTGCGTACTCGACGTATACCTAATGTTCTTGTCACAAAAATATAATGTTGACATTACGCACAGGTTTTTGGAGAAATCATAAAAATCATACACAAAATGGGGTGACAGTGTCCACGCTCTTATTGAAAAAGAGTCTAAAGGGAAAATGATTTTTACTCCTGACCAGTTGGTACGCAATAATAAGGTGGACTAAAACCGCAAACAGCCTTACAACGTAATTGAATGAACTCTTCGGATGTTTTTGATTATACACCATTGTTAGGCGGACGCAAATGCAATAGAGATGCGACAAATGTTAATTTAACGTAGAACAAGTCAAAGAGATCAGGGTAGAAAATGGTGTACCGAATTGTCTTTTCTTAAAGAACGACTTAAAGGGTGAGTAATTTGGCTTAAACACAGTTATCACTACTACAAGACGTGGAAGAGATGGTTGTACGTTATTTTACAGACTGAAGTTGTTTAGAATTTCATTTCATAGAATTTTTTTCTCGTATTATTATTTCATAGAATAATCAATATGTAGAATAATTACTTTGAAGACTTTTAAATCATCGTTTTTTATTTTAAATAAAATTCAATGTTTCTTTTTTCATATCATAGAATAGCAAATTAAATATTCTTTGTTCTCATATTATTTATTTAAAATATAACTTAATAACAATAAAATCAACTTATAGAGTAGGGTGCAGTTTGTGAAGGTGTGTGAAATGAAACGTTTGAAAAAAAGCATACGATTTTAATTTGTAGTCAAATGGTATCGCATAGCTTATTCAAGGGATATAAAAAAAATAACCTCGAAGGCTAAGGCGGGAGCTTGCTTCGCTTCGCTCCCGCCATAGCCTTCTAACCTAACCTATTCAAGTCGGTTCTGCCCAGAGAGGTCTTGCTCGCTCGCTTCGCTCGCTCGCTCACTCATATTTATATCATAATATAGTATTTATCTTATAACCCAACCTTCTAAAAAATGCACTGACCAAACAATATTCGTTGAAAAATAATTATATTGTTTGATAAGTATGTGTAATGAAAAAATAAAATTACAAAATTCATTGAATTGATTTTCTGTCGAATTTGTTTCTTTCAAGTAAATAGTTAAAAAAAAAATATATACGAAGCAAAAATACAAGGACCAAATAGTATATGAAACATTTTCTGTGAAACAAAATTCTGTAATTTTTCAGTCTGTAAAACAAGGGGACACCGGAAGAGATCGTATGGTAACCCGCTAACTATTACAGATGTCAAATATAAAGACCTTATTTCTTTATGTCAATCGGGGGTGATACCTAAAGAATATCATAATTTTTTTTTAATTTTAATTACAGTACAAACATTGGTGATAAGGTTGACCATTCTGATTAGAATATAATATTTCCTTTTTTGCTTGAAGTTAGTCAGCCAAAACAGTTATTTTTTCATAAGTATACCTAGATACGGTGCAATAAAGAGTTTTTAAGAAGTATTTTAGTTTAGTAACAGAGCATTTGGAAACATTTTATGTTGTATGGTATGAGTCTGTAGTTTGTTGAGAACTGTTTTGATTTACCCTAGGCAGTAATCATAAAATATTAAGACTTAATAATTCAAGCAGTGATGATAAAAGTGATTTAAAAGCCTGATTTTTAGAAGAAAGAGTGGTTTTTCCAAATAAAGATTTGCATTAACATAACTATACTGATTTAATTTAAGTACTCGTACTAAACAGTGTCTTAAAACACTGTGCGTTTATATCGAATCTGGTAAAACAACTAAAATAGAGATTTTTTTTGCGGCGTAAATTATCGACACTACCAGTTTCGTTAGCTACAGCAGTGCTATTGTCGAAGTAAATAATCGAAGCTGCCATTTTCGATAAGACTTTTAAAAATAATACCGGCGTAAAAAATCTAAAGTGGCAGTTTCGATACATGTAATTCTCTTTATCACGACGTATGCTATCGAAACTCAAATTTCCAGAAAACTAATAGAATTTTCCTAAAAACAAATATGCCGCAAGATAAAAGCTTTTTTTATTAGTTATTTTGGATATATAAAATCAATGTAATATTTATATTTTCAGATTTATACCATAAACCAACTTCAAAATGCTGTACTGAAAAGTGCCCAAAATGACTTTCGATGATTTACCTAGGGACCATCGAAATACTTCCCTACATAGAGAAATACGAGTATATACTTAAGTAAATTTGTTTCAGATAAGGTTAGTCCAGTGTTGGCTAAGCTAATTAATTTATCAGTAAGTAAGAATATATTTCCAAACGGGCTGAAACAAGCTATAATCCGTCCTATTCACAAAAAAGGGAGTCGTAAAATATTCTCTAACTATAGACCTATAGCCATACTATCTAGTGTAGACAAAATTATTGAAAAATGTATTGTTAAGCAACTTGGAGAATACATGCACAAAAATGATATAATAAATAAAATACAGCATGGCTTTCAAAGGGGTAGAAGTACAAACACCTTATTGGGTCAGTTCACCGATGAGATAAACTCACACTTAGCTAATAAGAAAGTAGTTGTAGCAGTGTTCTTTGATTTCACTAAGGCGTTCGACACGTTAGACACTAATACGCTTTTGAATGCTATGAGCGAGTGCGGGGTGGATGAGCCGCTGAACCAATGGTTCCGCGACTACCTCACCGCGCGCTCGTACCGCGTGAAGGTGGGCTCGGCGCTGAGCGACGAGCGGCGGGTGGCGTGCGGAGTGCCGCAGGGCTCCTGCAGCGGCCCGCTGTGCTACCTCATGCATGTGAACAGCCTGTGCGGCGCGCTGCGCCACTGCTCGGCGCACATGTTTGCGGACGACCTGTGCGTGTTGCGCGCGAGCACCAGCGCCGAGCTACCTGACACTTGTCGCTTGGTACAGCAGGATGTAGATGCTGTAGTCCGGTGGTCCCATGACAATGGCATTGTTTTGAATACCGATAAAACCAAGCTTTTAATTATACGTTCGCCTTATTTAGATATCGGTAGTACGCCATCGCCCATAATAACCCATGATTTTTCTTGTTTTCATAGTAACCAGTCCTTTTGTCAATGTAAACCAATTTCACGCGTTAACTGTGTAACTTACCTTGGTCTTAAGGTGGATGAAGGCTTTTCATGGTCCCATCATATCGATTTTATATGTAGTAAACTCAGAGTATTATTAGGCAAGTTTTACCACTTAAGTTTCAAAGTTCCTTTAGATACATTAAAGTGTTTGTACAAAGCTTTAGTGGAATCTATTATAGATTATGCTCTTGACTGTTATGGATTAACCTTTAAAACAAATTTAACTTAAATTGAAAATATGCAAATTAGATTCCTAAAACTTCTTGTAAACAGAAAAACTAAAGCTAAGTGTAAAAAAGATTATCATCAACTGTTCAAAATCTGTAAAGTTCTCCCAGTTAGCCTTAAGCATAAGTTCCTGTTAGCACTTCATCATCACGGCGCTCAAGAGCATAATCTATCCCTTGTAAATAACGCATGCGGCACTAGGTCGGCGGCTGCAGGGAAGTACGCTGTGCCGAGGGTCAGTAATTATTACGGTGACAGATGCCTGCAGAAACGTCTACCCTACATTCTTAATAGCTTACCCACAGATATTAGGTTGGAGGCCAATAAGGCAAAGTTTAAAAGAAGAATGTTTAATTATTTAGTTAGTATTATATAAATTTTAGAATTAGTTTTAAGTAAAGTTATGTCATAGTTAAGAGACTCAAAGATCCCGCAGTCAAACTGTGTCAACAGTTTTGTGGGACAACGTTGTATTGATATACTGTAATTGTTTTCATTAATAAATTTTAATAAATAAATAATAATAATAATAATAGAAAACATCCATGACTCAGGAACAAATAGCATTGTATTCAGGGTCACTACCGCTCGGCCAGCGCGTCGTCCATAGCCAAAAAAAAAAACACTGTCCAATTTTAAGAAAATACTTTACTTTCGTACATCCGGTGTACGGGAAAGTCATTTTCATTATTCGATTATCGGTAATAGTTCGTGAATTTAACTGATTACAAATTTAAATAGTTACTTCAACAAGTAGTTAAGTTATGACAATGTATCATGAAAAAAAAAGCTATTGTTGATATCGTAACCATGGTAACCAAATAACAAGTCGCTTAATATGTATGTCAATGATCTATCGTCAAACAGGTTAATTATTACATTAGTTAAGAATCATGTTCATTTGATTCATCTGGAATGTTTGCTACTTATCGCACCAGACTTAGGTAAATAAAGCTTTAATTCGTATTGAACATCGCGCTAGCCGCAACACTTAAATTCCGTATGAAAAACGTGTACAACTCGCGCCATCTGTCGTCAAATTATAAAAAAAAAAAACTTAAATTTTTATTGTATTGTAGATAGTTGCACTCGTTGCTGTAAACGAAAACGTGTACAGCTGGCGCCATCTGTCGTCAAGAAGTTAAAATATCCATTAAAAATCAAGTTGATTTGTTTTATACGAATTTATTGCTATTTATCACACAAGAATTTAATAAAAAATTAATTCATAGTGTACGAAACACTAGCCGAACTCAATTCCGTAAATAATACTTAAATAGCGTATCGAAAACGTGTACCCTCTGGTGCCATCTATTGCCAACTAGCTAAATTACATTCGTTAACAACCATGTTGATTTGATTCGTATAGAATCATTGCTATGTATCGGACCAGAATGAAGTGAAACTTTAATTCATTATTGTAGATAGCGTTAGTTGCACTCCTTGCCTTAAACGAAATCAAGCACAGCCAGCGCAGCGCCATCAGTTGTCAAGAAGCTAAAATATTTATCAATGTTGATTTGTTTAATATAAAATTTGTGCTATACATCTTAGCCTAATTGTGCAAAATGTGGTTACAGAATTATTAATAAGTTTTTAGAGTTGTTAGTAATTATGTAGCTCTGCCTACCCCACTCTGGGAATAAAGGCGTGAGCTTATGTATGTATGTTGTGCTATTTATCAGACTTCAATTACGTACGTAAAGAAAATTTCAACTGCGTGTAGGAAACGTGCACAACTTGCGCCACCTCGCGTATTTATATTCGTTAACAATAATGTTGATTTGATTCGTATAGAATTATTGCTATGTATCACACCAGAATAAAATAAAGCTTCAATTTACATTGTAGGGAGCGCCAGATGCGCTCGTTATTGTAATCGAAAACGTGTACAGCCAGCGCCATCTGTCATCAAGAAACAAAAATATCCGTTCAAAATTAAGTTGATTTGATGTATATGAAATAATTGCTATTTATCACACTAGAATTAACTAAAGATTTAATTCGTATACTAGACAGCGTTAACCGCACCCGATCCCTTAACGTATACTTAAATTGCGTAAGAACAAGTGTATACCTGGAGCCATCTATCGTCAAATTGCGAAATAACATTATTTAATAAGTACGGTCACGAGCGTTAATTTGGGACCCATTTCAAGAAAAAATACGCTTGAAGTCGTCAATGTCATTAGAGATGTCAAGTCATTTGTAATTTTTAGGAAACTCAACCTTATCGTTGTAGAATGTCAGATTGATTTTGGACCTAAGATGGGTACCAAATTAAATCTCGTGACTGTATGTTGATTTGATTTGTATTGAATTATAACTATGTCTCTAACCAAAATAAAATGAAATTTCCATTCGTATTGTAGTTAGCTGGCGCCGTCGGTCGCGAAGAAACTAAAATATTCACTTTTGACAATGTTGATTTGATTACGATTAAATTATCGCTATTTATCACACTTGAATTAAATTAAACATCACCGAAGACAGCGCGAACTGAACCTGATCCCATAACGAATACTTAAATACCTAAATAACATTTGTTTACAATCAAGTTTATTTGATGATTTGATTCGTATAGAATTATTGCCATTAATCGCACCATAATAAATTAGAACTTCAATTCATAGTGTAGATATCGCTAGTTGCACTCATTGTCGTAAACGAAAACAAGCACAGCTAGCGCCATCTGTTGTCAAGAAGCTAAAATATTTATTAACAATCATGTTAATTTTATTAATACAAAAGTTGTGCTATTCATCAGACTACAACTACCTAATTATAGACAGCGTTAGCCGAACCCGCTCCCGTAAAGAATATTCAAATTGCGTATAGAAAACGTGTACAACTTGCGCCACCTGTCGTCAAGTACCTAAATTATATTCGTAAACAATTATGTTGATTTGATTCGTATAGAATTATTGCCACGTATCGAAAACGTGTACAGCTGGTGCCATCTATCGTCAAGTGGCTAAATTACATTCGATAATAATAATCATGTTGATTTAATTCGTATAGAAGAATTATTGCTATGTATCAAACCAAATTAAAATAAAACTCCAATAAGTATCGTAGAAAGCGCTAGTTGCACGCGTTGCCGTAAACGAAAACAAGTACAGCTAGCGCTATCTGTCGTCAAGAAGCTAAAATATTCACGAACAAACATGTTAAGTTGATAAAAATAAAATAATTGCTATTTATCACACAGGAATTAAATTGAACTTTAATACGTATTGTAGAAAGTGCTATCTGAACCCTTAAAGAATACATAAAATTGCGTATCGACAACGTGTACACCTGTCACCATCTATCGTTAAATAGCTAAATAACATTTGTTAACAATCATGTTGGATTGATTCGTATAGAACTAGTATCGAACCACAATGAAATAAAACTTTGATTCGTATTGTAGATAAGCGCTAGTTGCAATCACTGCCGTAAACGAAAGCGTGTACACCTGGCGCCATCCATCATGAATGAGCTTAAGTATTTATAAATCATTATTAAGTTTTGGTAGGTATATTATATAAAATAATTGCTATTTATCGCAAGTGAATTAAATTAAACTAAAATTCGTATTGTAGATAAAATTGCGTATCGCAAAAAGTCTACAACTGTAGACATCTATTGTCAAATCGCTAAATTACATTCGTTAAAAATCATGATGATTTGTTAATTTGATTTGATCGCAGCAGAATAATAAGCCGTAGCACTGCGCGTACGTAGCGTAAACGAAAACGTGTACTGCTGGCGACATCTGTCGCTAAGAAGCTATTATTATACATGCGATGACAATCACTCGGTTGCATAAAGCACCGATAGATGGCGCTGTCAGTCGATTAGATCACGCAATCGTTTGTTCCTCAAACAAAACTATAAGCATTGTGGGAAACACTTGAAACCTCCGGTTAGGTTAGGTTAGGTTAGGTTAGGTTAGGTTAGGTTAGGTTAGGTTAGGTTAGGTTAGGTTAGGTTAGGTTAGGTTAGGTTAGGTTAGGTTAGGTTAGGTTAGGTTAGGTTAGGTTAGGTTAGGTTAGGTTAGGTTAGGTTAGGTTAGGTTAGGTTAGGTTAGGTTAGGTTAGGTTAGGTTAGGTTAGGTTAGGTTAGGTTAGGTTCCCCCCCAATGTGCTGCCACCTTGCCGTGGTGGGGGGGCTTGCGTGGCTCAGTGATCCCCGACGCTATACCGGACAGGGCTACCCATACCGGAAAGTCTCGGGGTGAGGGTCCAGACTAAGAGCAGCACCTTCCTTCCCATTCCCACCTTCCCAATCCTGTTTCCTTCCCACGACCTATCCCTTCCCACTTCCTGGGCGGGCTCGGCGTGCACTTACAATGCCGTCGAGCACTAACCGCCCAAAACTAGAGGAGGCACGTCGACTCCTCTAGCACCCCGTACCTGGTGTCTCTCTTCAACGATCCCCATCTGGCGACGTTATGGGGTAGTTGAGAGACACCAGAACGGAGGGCTTGCCTTAATTGGCCGGCCCGCGAGAAGGAAACTCTTTAAAACCCGACAGCCAAGTCGTTAAAACCTACAGATACCAGGCGACCTCTGTAGTACATAGCCTTACCCCCGGAATGGGCGTCACCCGGGGGCGTACCTCTTATATCGGCCCCACTCGTGGGAATAAGTATGGAAGAACAAAAAAAAACAAACAAAAAAGGTCCTTTTCAGGACCAAACTCAAAACGGCTCTTCTCAGGGCCACACTGAAGACGAAGGGACGCGGGTGCCTATAGGTGTCAGGCACAAAGAATGGGAGTTTTCGCCGGGGGGGAGCGAGATGTCCGGGTTAGACTCGGAGGACGACGTCATTGACGTCGACCTTGCTGCCCCGCTGGCGAATAAGAGGGTCCACGAGGACGAGGAGGATGATCCTCGTCCTCCGCTAGGGCCGAAAGTGAACTCGGCCGTAAGGGGGAAGCCCAAAGGGGCTTATTCGGGGCTGGCTGCGGCCAGAATCAGGGCTCGGCATTACCTTCTGGAGCCTGAGTTCGTGCCCCAGGTCGAAGAGGTGGTGGACCCCACGACCGAATACCAGAGGGATTATCCCGAGCTCCGGTCGAAGGGGGGTAAAAGGGGGAGGAGGGTCGTTGCTGAGCGGTCCCGCTCAGCTTCACGTTCCCCCGTGCTGTCTGTGAGTCGTGGCGGTCTGGAGGGTCAACTTGAGGTTGACCCTATAGACGCCACCCGGCAGGCTGCACGGGAGATTTTAGAGGCGGCCCGGTTATCCGGGAACCTTAAGGGGGATGTGTGGGGGCGTATGAACCGGGCCTGCCGCAGAATTTTAGGTAGTATGGACGAGGTCGAGGCGGCCAAGTCCGAGGGCGAGGAGATCCGCATCCTTAAGGCGGATAACAAGAGGATGCGGGAGCAACTCGCCCTAAACTCGGCCGAGCTGAAGGCCCTTCGAACGGCCTTCAGTGAGAGGGAGGTCCCGGCCGCGCCCGCCCCTGTTGCTGCTGCCCTTCAGTTCGGCACCGCCGAATTGACCGAGGCGATAGAGGTCATGAAACGTGACCTCTTCCTTAGCCTCGGTCGAATGGTGAGTGACCGGATTGAGGAGGTCAGCAGGCGCCTCCCGCCGGGACCCATCCTCCGCCCCCCCCTGGCGCACGAAAAGAGGGCCGCCAAGCCTGTGGCTGGCCCCTCACAGCCACAGGTTGTTAGGCCTTCCCCGGCCCCGGTCGCAGACCTGGAGCCAGTTGCAAGGGCCAGGTTGGGAGACGGACGGCCGAAGGCTAAGGCGGCCAAGGTTGCAAAGGCGCCAGCCTCCGCCCCTGTTCCGGCCCCAAGGAGATCGGCCGCCAAACCCGCTAAGGCTGCCCCGGCCCCGAGAGCCATTCGGCCTTCGGAGGGAGAACCCGGCCCCTCGGGCCGTATGCCACCTCCGCCCGCGCAGATGTCGTGGTCGGAGGTGGTGAGGAAGAAGGGGAAGGGAAAGGCCAAGGCCTCCCCCCCTCCCCCGACCAAGAAGGCCGGGAAGGTAGCGCACGGGCCCAGGCCCGTCAAGCTGGCCGTCCCCAAGACGGCGGCGGTGGTGGTCACCTTAAAGAAGGGGGCCACCACCACGTTGCAGGCCACCATGGCTAGGGCCATTAATGGCCTTAGCCTTAGCGAGGTGGGCCTGCAACACGTACGGGTCAGGACCTCGATGACGGGGTCCAGGGTCATCGAGGTCCCTGGGGAGGACGGGAGTAAAGTGGCGGACACCCTTGCAGCGAAGCTGCAGGGGATAGTGGGCGACGTGGCGGATGTCAGTCGCCCCGTCAAAATGGCCGGCATCCAGATTGCCGGCCTTGACGAGTCCGCCACTAAGG
This sequence comes from Acleris laterana, assembly GCA_963966035.1. Lineage (NCBI taxonomy): Eukaryota > Metazoa > Arthropoda > Insecta > Lepidoptera > Tortricidae > Acleris > Acleris laterana. Next base: position 15,542 of record CAWYPN010000419.1, read on the forward strand.
AGACGGTGGCGCTGGCCGTCTCCGCAGCGGGGGCCTGCTCACCGGAGCAGGTCAGGGTGGGGGCCGTGCGGACCCTCTACGATGGCACTGGATCGGTGCTGATCCAGTGCCCCGTCCAGGCCGCGGTGGCCCTACAGAAGGCGGGTCGGATCCTGGTGGGCTGGGCCTCCGCCAGGGTCACGGCGGTTGGGCCGACACCGATGCGGTGCTTCCGCTGTTACGGTGTCGGCCACACGCGGGACCTGTGCCCCTCCAAAAGCGACCGGAGCAATCTCTGCTTCCGGTGCAGTAAGGAGGGGCACAAGATGAAGGAGTGCTGGGAGGCGGCGTGGTGCGCAGTATGCCACCAGGCTAAACTCCCGGCCAAGCACTTCCTGGGGGGTAGGAAATGTTTTCCCCCCCGTACCAGGCCGCGGGACACGAGGCCTCAGCGCCTCCGCCCCACCCCGGAAGCAGATACCCCCGCAGCGACCGCCGCCGCCCGGGCCCCCGAAGAGACCTGCATGGAGCTCTAGATGCCAGCACACCGTTTAGAGCTCCTGCAGGCCAACGTCAACCACTCCGCCAGAGCACAGGACTTGCTCATGCAGTCTATGGCGGAGTGGTCGATTGACGTTGCAGTGTTGGCGGAACCCTACCTCGTCCCTCCCCTGCCCAATTGGGCGGGGTCGACGGACGAGGGGGTTGCCGTGGTGGTGCCGGCGGTGGGAAGTAGTCCCCCCCTGACGAAGCTCGAAAGCGGCCCGGGGTTTGTGGCGGCCAAATGGGGGAACGACACCGTACTCGTTGCGGTGTACTTCTCCCCCAATAGGCCGCTGGCCGCTTTCGAGGCTTTCCTCGTTGTGTTGGGGGGGGTTACGAGAAGGGCGGCCCCGCGCCAAATTATCGTCCTGGGGGACCTCAACGCAAAAAGTGCGGCCTGGGGATCCCCCGTAACGGACGTGCGCGGGGCAGAGTTGCGGGATTGGGTTGCGGCAACAGGCCTGGAAGTAGTCAACCGGGGCAGCGCCAATACATGCGTGCGGCGGCAGGGGGGGTCCATCGTGGACGTCACATTTGCGACCCCTGCCATTGCCGCACGCCTCACAGATTGGCGCGTCCTGGAAGATGTGGAGACCCTCTCTGACCATCTTTATATTCGAATGAGGGTCTCCACAGGAGCAGGCCAGCCGCCACCCATCCCGCAGGGGGGGCGTAGGGGGGGAGGGGAGGAGTTCCCCAAGTGGTCCCTGTCCCTTTTGGACAGGGCCAAGGCGGACGAGGCGGCGATGGTGGAGGCATGGTGTGCTGCCCCACCCGCCGCCGTAGGAGTAGAGGAGAGGGCGCGCCAGTTCCGCACATCGCTACAGGCGGTGTGCGGAGCGTCCATGCCCCGGGCGAAAAGGTTGTTCGCCCGGAAGAGGGTGTATTGGTGGTCCGCAGAAATTGCGGCCCTGCGGACCACCTGTGACGGTGCCCGCCACGCCTGGCAGCACTGCCGGCGTAGGCGGCACACAGAAGAGGAGGAGGAGGGGCTTCACAGGGCCCTCGTAGAAGCCAAGGGGGCCCTTGTCCTGGCAATTTCCAGGGCCAAGGATGACGCATACGCGTCGTTCTTGGCCTCATTGGACCGGGATCCGTGGGGGCGGCCGTACAGGGTGGTGCGCAACAAGATGCGCACTGCCCCCCCCATGGACTCCCTGGAGCCCCCCCTCCTAAGAAGGGTCATCGAGGGGCTTTTCCCCGAAGCCCCCTCGATAACTCCCCCGCTGATGACCGAGCCACCGGGGGACTCGGAGGACCCACTCGAACTCGCCATCGCACCGGTAAGCGATGACGAGTTCGAGAGAGCGGTGGACAGGCTCCGGGGCTGCAAGAAAGCCCCGGGGCCCGACGGAGTACCGGGCCGTGTGCTCCCCATCGCTCTAAAGCACCTCGGGGACCGACTTAGGCAGCTGATGGATGACTGCCTGAGGGAGGGTCGGTTCCCGAGGGTATGGAAGGAGGGGAGGCTTTGCCTCCTCCGGAAGGAGGGTCGACCCCCAGACAGTCCGTCTGCATATCGCCCCATAGTGCTGCTGGATGAGGCCGGGAAGATGTTCGAGAGAATCCTGGCCTCCAGAATCCAGCAGCACCTAGAGACCGCCGGCCCGAACGTCTCCAACAGGCAGTTCGGATTCAGGGAGGGGCGGTCCACGCTCGACGCGCTGAAGTCCCTCAGGGACTTCTGTGAGTACGCGTCGAGCAGAGGGGAGGGTGTCGTGGCGGTGTCGTTGGACATCGCTAACGCGTTTGGCACCCTCCCCTATGGGGTGATAAGGGAGGCACTCATATACCACCGAGTGCCTCCCTACCTGCGGCGTGTCATGGAGCACTACCTTTCCGAACGGGTGGTGCTCTATGAGCAGACGGACGGTCGACGGGGGTCGACGGCGATGGCCTGTGGTGTGCCCCAAGGTTCCGTGCTCGGTCCACTCTTATGGAACCTGGGGTACGATTGGGCCATCAGGGGGGAGTTGCTCCCGCGGACGGCCACCATCTGCTATGCAGATGACACCATGGTGGCCGTGCGCGGGAGTGACATGAGGGAGGTGCTTTGCCGGGCGGAAGCGGCGGCCGAGCTGACGATTTACCGGATCGGTCGGCTCGGCCTAAAGGTGGCCCTCCCGAAGACTGAGGCGATTGTCTTCGGGGGGCGGGGTTGGAGGCTGCCGGCGGGCGCGGCGCTCACCCTGGGGGGGGAGTCGGTCCGGATCAGGCCCCACATAAAGTATTTGGGGCTTGTCTTGGACCGACATTGGTCGTTTGGGGAGCATTTTATACAATTAGCTCCCCGTATTGTGGGCGCCGCGTCGGCGATGGGCAGACTGCTGCCGAACGTGGGTGGGCCGGGCTCCTTGTGCCGCCGGCTATATGCTGGTGTCACGAGGAGCATGGCTCTGTACGGGGCCCCCATCTGGGCGGACAAGTTGTCCGCCAAGAACCGGGCCCTGCTACGGAGGCCTCAGCGGGTGGTGGCCCTCCGAATTGTGAGGGCCTATATAACGGTGGCCCACGCCGCGGCCTGCCTCCTCGCCTGCACCCCGCCCTGGGAGTTGGACGCAGAGGTGCAGGCAGAGACCTACATGATTGGGTCCAGGGCCCGGGCGCGGGGTGAGCGCCCGGACCCTGAGGAGGTTGAGGGGACGCGCCGGATGATGGCGCGCCGACTGCGGGACAGGTGGAAAACCAACCTGGAGGACGCTCGCTATGGTGTTCGGACCATAGCGGCGATCCTCCCGTCGTTTGAAACCTGGTTGGGGAGAGCAGTCGGCGCGACATCGTACCGGCTTGTGCAGGTATTGACCGGACATGGGTGCTTCGGTCATTACCTGCACAAAATCGGGAGGGAGCCCGGCCCGCAGTGCCATGAGTGCGGCGATCCGGACGACACGGCTCAGCACACCCTCGCGGTGTGCAGCCGGTGGAGTTCGGAGCGCGCCGACATGGCACTGGCCATCGGGCAGTGGGACCTCTCCCTGCACAGCGTTGTGTCTGCAATGCTGTGCAGCGACAGGTCCTGGAGGGCTGTGGTCTCCTTCTGCGAATGTGTCATCTCGCAGAAGGAGGCCTCGGAGCGTGAGCGCGAGGATTCCCCTCACGCGCATCCGCTCCGGCGCAGACGGCAGGGGGTGAGGCGGCGGCGTTTTGCCGCCCGCCTCAACCCTTAGTGGCTGCGGGCGGGGGATGGGAGTCCCCCACCCGCCGTTGTATAGTCACTGGGTTGTCTGGGAGAGGGACCAGGCGTGCTCGGCCCCTCTCTCCTTAGGCGCGGGTAGCCCCGGCAGTGGCTGGGGCAGCCGGGAGGCAACGTGGGGATGCTTAGGCAGGTAACACGTTGTCTCCGATCCGGCAGGAGGGTACGCCAGGGTGGTTTTTAGTGGGTTGCGCTTTGCCGCCCCCTCTCCTTCTGAGGGGGGGTGGCGGGTGAGTCCCACATATCCCCTCACCACTCCCATGGTGAGGGGAATCCATAAAGGATTTTCCACCCTGTCAAAAAAAAAAAAAAAAAAAAAAAAAAAAAAAAAAAAAAAAAAAAAAAAAAAAAAAAAAAAAAGGTTAGGTTAGGTTAGGTTAGGTTAGGTTAGGTTAGGTTAGGTTAGGTTAGGTTAGGTTCCCCCCCAATGTGCTGCCACCTTGCCGTGGTGGGGGGGCTTGCGTGGCTCAGTGATCCCCGACGCTATACCGGACAGGGCTACCCATACCGGAAAGTCTCGGGGTGAGGGTCCAGACTAAGAGCAGCACCTTCCTTCCCATTCCCACCTTCCCAATCCTCAGTTTCCTTCCCACTACCTATCCCTTCCCACTTCCTGGGCGGGCTCGGCGTGCACTTACAATGCCGTCGAGCACTAACCGCCCAAAACTAGAGGAGGCACGTCGACTCCTCTAGCTCCCCGTACCTGGTGTCTCTCTTCAACGATCCCCATCTGGCGGCGTTATGGGGTAGTTGAGAGACACCAGAACGGAGGGCTTGCCTTAATTGGCCGGCCCGCGAGAAGGAAAACTCTTTAAAACCCGACAGTTAAGTCGTTAAAACCAGCAGATACCAGGCGACCTCTGCTGTACATAGCCTTGCCCCCGGAATGGGCGTCACCCGGGGGTGTACTTTTTATATCGGCCCCACTCGTGGGATTTAGAATGGATGAAAAAAAAAACAACAACAAAAAAGGTCCTTTTCAGGACCAAACTCAAAACGGCTCTTCTCAGGGCCACACTGAAGAGGAAGGGACGCGGGTGCCTATAATAAGTGTCAGGCACAAAGACTGGGCGTTTTCGCCGGGGGGGGGGGAGATGTCGGGGTACGACTCCGAGGACGACATCATTGACGTCGACCTCGATGCCCCGCTGGCGAGTAAGAGGGTCCACGAGGACGAGGAGGATGATCCTCGTCCTCCGCTAGGGCCGAAGGTAAACTCGGCCGTAAGGGGGAAGCCCAAGGGGGCTTATTCGGGGCTGGCTGCGGCCAGAATCAGGGCTCGGCAGTTCCTTTTGGAGCCTGAGTTCGTGCCCCAGGTCGAAGAGGTGGTGGACCCCACGACCGAATACCGGAGGGATTATCCCGAGCTCCGGTCGAAGGGGGATAAACGGGGGAGGAGGGTATTTGCTGAGCGGTCCCGCTCGGCTTCACGTTCCCCCGTGCTGTCTGTGAGTCGTGGCGGTCTGGAGGGTCAACCTGAGGTTGACCCTATAGACGCCACCCGGCAGGCTGCACGGGAGATTTTAGAGGCGGCCCGGTTATCCGGGAACCTTAAGGGGGATGTGTGGGGGCGTATGAACCGGGCCTGCCGCAGAATTTTAGGAAGTATGGACGAGGTCGAGGCGGCCAAGTCCGAGGGCGAGGAGATCCGCATCCTTAAGGCGGATAACAAGAGGATGCGGGAGCAACTCGCCCTAAACTCGGCCGAGCTGAAGGCCCTTCGCACGGCCTTCAGTGAGAGGGAGGTCCCGGCCGCGCCCGCCCCTGTTGCTGCTGCCCTTCAGTTCGGCACCGCCGAATTGACCGAGGCGATAGAGGTCATGAAACGTGACCTCTTCCTTAGCCTCGGTCGAATGGTGAGTGACCGGATTGAGGAGGTCAGCAGGCGCCTCCCGGCGGAACCCGTCCTCCGCCCCCCCCTGGCGCACGAAAAGAGGGCCGCCAAGCCTGTGCCTGGCCCCTCACAGCCACAGGTTGTTAGACCTTCCCCGGCCCCGGTCGCAGACCTGGAGCCAGTTGCCAGGGCCAGGTTGGGAGACGGACGGCCGAAGGCTAAGACGGCCAAGGTTGCGAAGGCGCCAGCCACCGCCCCCGTTCCGGCCCCTAAGAGATCGGCCGCCAAACCTGCTAAGGCTGCCCCGGCCCCGAGAGCCATTCGGCCCTCGGAGGGAGAACCCGGCCCCTCGGGCCGTATGCCACCTCCGCCCGCGCAGATGTCGTGGTCGGAGGTGGTGAGGAAGAAGGGGAAGGGCAAGGCCAAGGCCTCCCCCCCTCCCCCGACCAAGAAGGCCGGGAAGGTAGCGCACGGGCCCAGGCCCGTCAAGCTGGCCGTCCCCAAGACGGCGGCGGTGGTGGTCACCTTAAAAAAGGGGGCGACCACCACGTTGCAGGCCACCATGGCTAGGGCCATTAATGGCCTTAGCCTTAGCGAGGTGGGCCTGCAACACGTACGGGTCAGGACCTCGATGACGGGGTCCAGGGTCATCGAGGTCCCTGGGGAGGACGGGAGTAAAGTGGCGGATACCCTTGCAGCGAAGCTGCAGGGGATAGTGGGCGACGTGGCGGATGTGAGTCGCCCCGTCAAAATGGCCGGCATCCAGATTGCCGGCCTTGACGAGTCCGCCACTAAGGAGACGGTGGCGCTGGCCGTCTCCGCAGCGGGGGCCTGCTCACCGGAGCAGGTCAGGGTGGGGGCCGTGCGGACTCTCTACGATGGCACTGGATCGGTGCTGATCCAGTGCCCCGTCCAGGCCGCGGTGGCCCTACAGAAGGCGGGTCGGATCCTGGTGGGCTGGGCCTCCGCCAGGGTCACGGCGGTTGGGCCGACACCGATGCGGTGCTTCCGCTGTTACGGTGTCGGCCACTCGCGGGACCTGTGCCCCTCCAAAAGCGACCGGAGCAATCTCTGCTTCCGGTGCAGTAAGGAGGGGCACAAGATGAAGGAGTGCTGGGAGGCGGCGTGGTGCGCAGTATGCCACCAGGCTAAACTCCCGGCCAATCACTTCCTGGGGGGTAGGAAATGTTTTCCCCCCCATACCAGGCCGAGGGACACGAGGCCTCAGCGCCTCCGCCCCACCCCGGAAGCAGATACCCCCGCAGCGACCGCCGCCGCCCGGGCCCCCGAAGAGACCTGCATGGAGCTCTAAATGCCAGCACACCATTTAGAGCTCCTGCAGGCCAACGTCAACCACTCCGCCAGAGCACAGGACTTGCTCATGCAATCTATGGCGGAGTGGTCGATAGACGTTGCAGTGTTGGCGGAACCCTACCTCGTCCCTTCCCTGCCCAATTGGGCGGGGTCGACGGACGAGGGGGTTGCCGTGGTGGTGCCGGCGGTGGGAAGTAGTCCCCCCTTGACGAAGCTCGAAAGCGGCCCGGGATTTGTGGCGGCCAGATGGGGGAACGACACCGTACTCGTTGCGGTGTACTTCTCCCCCAATAGGCCGCTGGCCGCTTTCGAGGCTTTCCTCGTTGTGTTGGGGGGGGTTACGAGAAGGGCGGCCCCGCGCCAAATAATCGTCCTGGGGGACCTCAACGCAAAAAGTGCGGCTTGGGGATCCCCCGTAACGGACGTGCGCGGGGCAGAGTTGCGGGATTGGGTTGCAGCAACAGGCCTGGAAGTTATCAACCGGGGCAGCGCCAATACATGCGTGCGGCGGCAGGGGGGGTCCATCGTGGACGTCACATTTGCGACCCCTGCCATTGCCGCACGCCTCACAGATTGGCGCGTCCTGGAAGATGTGGAGACCCTCTCTGACCATTTATATATCAGAGTGAGGGTCTCCACAGGAGCAGGCCAGCTGCCACCCATCCCGCAGGGGGGGCGTAGGGGGGGAGGGGAGGAGTTCCCCAAGTGGTCCCTGTCCCTTTTAGACAGGGCCAAGGCGGACGAGGCGGCGATGGTGGAGGCATGGTGTGCTGCCCCACCCGCCGCCGTAGGAGTGGAGGAGAGGGCGCGCCAGTTCCGCACATCGCTGCAGGCGGTGTGCGGAGCGTCCATGCCCCGGGCGAAAAGGCTGTTCGCCCGGAAGAGGGTGTATTGGTGGTCCGCAGAAATTGCAGCCCTGCGGACCACCTGTGACGGTGCCCGCCACGCCTGGCAGCACTGCCGGCGTAGGCGGCACACAGAAGAGGAGGAGGAGGGGCTTCACAGGGCCCTCAAAGAAGCCAAGGGGGCCCTTGTCATGGCAATTTCCAGGGCCAAGGATGACGCATACGCGTCGTTCTTGGCCTCATTGGACCGGGATCCGTGGGGGCGGCCGTACAGGGTGGTGCGCAACAAGATGCGCACTGCCCCCCCCATGGACTCCCTGGAGCCCCCCCTCCTAAGAAGGGTCATCGAGGGGCTTTTCCCCGAAGCCCCCTCGATAACTCCCCCGCTGATGACCGAGCCACCGGGGGACTCGGAAGACCCACTCGAACTCGCCATCGCACCGGTAAGCGATGACGAGTTCGAGAGAGCGGTGGACAGGCTCCGGGGCTGCAAGAAAGCCCCGGGGCCCGACGGAGTACCGGGCCGTGTGCTCCCCATCGCTCTAAAGCACCTCGGGGACCGACTCAGGCAGCTGATGGATGACTGCCTGAGGGAGGGTCGGTTCCCGAGGGTATGGAAGGAGGGGAGGCTTTGCCTCCTCCGGAAGGAGGGTCGACCCCCAGACAGTCCGTCTGCATATCGCCCCATAGTGCTGCTGGATGAGGCCGGGAAGATGTTCGAGAGAATCCTGGCCTCCAGAATCCAGCAGCACCTAGAGACCGCCGGCCCGAACGTCTCCAACAGACAGTTCGGATTCAGGGAGGGGCGGTCCACGCTCGACGCGCTGAAGTCCCTCAGGGACTTCTGTGAGTACGCGTCGAGCAGGGGGGAGGGTGTCGTGGCGGTGTCGTTGGACATTGCCAACGCGTTTGGCACCCTCCCCTATGGGGTGATAAGGGAGGCACTCATATACCACCGAGTGCCTCCCTACCTGCGGCGCGTCATGGAGCACTACCTTTCCGAACGGGTGGTGCTCTATGAGCAGACGGACGGTCGACGGGGGTCGACGGCGATGGCCTGTGGTGTACCCCAAGGTTCCGTGCTCGGTCCACTCTTATGGAACCTGGGGTACGATTGGGCCATCAGGGGGGAGTTGCTCCCGCGGACGGCCACCATCTGCTATGCAGATGACACCATGGTGGCCGTGCGCGGGAGTGACATGAGGGAGGTGCTTTGCCGGGCGGAAGCGGCGGCCGAGCTGACGATTTACCGGATCGGTCGGCTCGGCCTAAAGGTGGCCCTCCCGAAGACTGAGGCGATTGTCTTCGGGGGGCGGGGTTGGAGGCTGCCGGCGGGCGCGGCGCTCACCCTGGGGGGGGAGTCGGTCCGGATCAGGCCCCACATAAAGTATTTGGGGCTTGTCTTGGACCGACATTGGTCGTTTGGGGAGCATTTTATACAATTAGCTCCCCGTATTGTGGGCGCCGCGTCGGCGATGGGCAGACTGCTGCCGAACGTGGGTGGGCCGGGCTCCTTGTGCCGCCGGCTATATGCTGGTGTCACGAGGAGCATGGCTCTGTACGGGGCCCCCATCTGGGCGGACAAGTTGTCCGCCAAGAACCGGGCCCTGTTACAGAGACCACAGCGGGTGGTGGCCCTCCGGATTGTGAGGGCCTACGTCACAGTGGCCCACGCCGCGGCCTGCCTCCTCGCCTGCACCCCGCCCTGGGAGTTGGACGCAGAGGTGCAGGCAGAGACCTACATGATTAGGTCCAGGGCCCGGGCGCGGGGTGAGCGCCCGGACCCTGAGGAGGTTGAGGGGACGCGCCGGATGATGGCGCGCCGACTGCGGGACAGGTGGAAAACCAACCTGGAGGACGCTCGCTATGGTGTTCGGACCATAGGGGCGATCCTCCCGTCGTTTGAAACCTGGTTAGGGAGAGCAGTCGGCGCGACATCGTACCGGCTTGTGCAGGTATTGACCGGACATGGGTGCTTCGGTCATTACCTGCACAAAATCGGGAGGGAGCCCGGCCCGCAGTGCCATGAGTGCGGCGATCCGGACGACACGGCTCAGCACACCCTCGCGGTGTGCAGCCGGTGGAGTTCGGAGCGCGCCGACATGGCACTGGCCATCGGGCAGTGGGACCTCTCCCTGCACAGCGTTGTGTCTGCAATGCTGTGCAGCGACAGGTCCTGGAGGGCTGTGGCCTCCTTCTGCGAATGTGTCATCTCGCAGAAGGAGGCCTCGGAGCGTGAGCGCGAGGATTCCCCTCACGCGCATCCGCTCCGGCGCAGACGGCAGGGGGTGAGGCGGCGGCGTTTTGCCGCCCGCCTCAACCCTTAGTGGCTGCGGGCGGGGGATGGGAGTCCCCCACCCGCCGTTGTATAGTCACTGGGTTGTCTGGGAGAGGGACCAGGCGTGCTCGGCCCCTCTCTCCTTAGGCGCGGGTAGCCCCGGCAGTGGCTGGGGCAGCCGGGAGGCAACGTGGGGATGCTTAGGCAGGTAACACGTTGTCTCCGATCCGGCAGGAGGGTACGCCAGGGTGGTTTTTAGTGGGTTGCGCTTTGCCGCCCCCTCTCATTCTGAGGGGGGGTGGCGGGTGAGTCCCACATATCCCCTCACCACTCCCATGGTGAGGGGAATCCATAAAGGATTTTCCACCCTGACAAAAAAAAAAAAAAAAAAAAAAAAAAAAAAAAAAAAAAAAAAAAAAAAAAAAAAAAAAAAAGGTTAGGTTAGGTTAGGTTAGGTTAGGTTAGGTTAGGTTAGGTTAGGTTAGGTTAGGTTAGGTTAGGTTAGGTTAGGTTAGGTTAGGTTAGGTTAGGTTAGGTTAGGTTAGGTTAGGTTAGGTTAGGTTAGGTTAGGTTAGGTTAGGTTAGGTTAGGTTAGGTTAGGTTAGGTTAGGTTAGGTTAGGTTAGGTTAGGTTAGGTTAGGTTAGGTTAGGTTAGGTTAGGTTAGGTTAGGTTAGGTTAGGTTAGGTTAGGTTAGGTTAGGTTAGGTTAGGTTAGGTTAGGTTAGGTTAGGTTAGGTTAGGTTAGGTTAGGTTAGGTTAGGTTAGGTTAGGTTAGGTTAGGTTAGGTTAGGTTAGGTTAGGTTAGGTTAGGTTAGGTTAGGTTAGGTTAGGTTAGGTTAGGTTAGGTTAGGTTAGGTTAGGTTAGGTTAGGTTAGGTTAGGTTAGGTTGACGTGGATTTTGGGGTTGCTCCAGACGGATTGTTGAGATATTTGGAACTTAAACCTGATAATTTTCGCTGGTTCTTTTGCTCTTTTCAATTCTTCTATAGCTTCAGTAGTTTTCTTATTTTTGCCACTTATCGTTTTGCGGTTGGTAATTTTTCGTTCAGTTTTTTCTCTTTTTCAACCTTCTTGTTTTATTATTTCTGTTTATCTTTTTTAGCCTTTTTCAAGGCTGAAAGATAGCAGACGAGTTGGTTTTGTGGTGGGTGTAAACTCGGTAATTTTTGGAATTTTATTCTAAGAATTATCGCTTTTACAAAACTGTAAATATTTAGGTTTAATTATTTGTAGTTTCATTGCTTTGTTTACCTTTTTCTATTTTAATTATTTCCTAGTTGTAGTTATTTTACCGTGCCAAGTTTTTGGGCGGGAATACCTGCAACTGTTAGAATTATTATAGGCTAGTTTGTTTATTTTATTTTGTAGAGTAAGTCATTTAATTTTAATTTTTGGTAAATTACGTTTTAAACTGTAAATATTCAAAAATATTATTTGTCTTTTTTGTGTTTAGGTGTATATAATAATTAGTTTTTAAGGTTTGTAAAATATTATATACTTATAGGGAGTTAGGAAATTTAATTCTTTAAATTTTTTGTATTAACTTTTTAACCTTTTGACCACGTGGTCAAAAGTTATTGTTTACTTTGTGTAGTAAGGTAGTCGGAGTTTTTCGGATTACCAACTTAAGCTTTGCGCTTGAGTTGGTAATTGCGATAACTTTTTAACCTTATAACCTAAAATTTTTTGGAGGTTATAGGCTTGTAGGTCTCATTAAGACCTATTTTTAGAGTATTTTTCCAAAGCTCTACGACCACGGGAAGTGGGTGAAATTGCGTCTGAAAAAATTGGCAGATTGCTATTACTTCCAATTCAGGCGCAAAAGTCACTTTTGTATGGAAAATGTTAAATCCGACTCGCACTTGACCGTTTTAAGTTAGGTTAGGTCCTAACTTTGGTTCCTGCGGTCGGATTTGGACCAAATTTGGGTTATAGGTAGTCGGGGCCGAGATGGCCTCGCCTACCAAAAATTGGAACTTTCCCCCGGGGGGGGGGGGAGTTATTCTGAGTTCGGACTCTGAGCCTGAGGACCTCATCGATGTGGATGAGGAACTCCCCCAGGCCTTCAAAAGGCCACATGAAGGAGAGGAGGACGACCCCCGTCCTTCCCAGGCCCCGAAGGTCAACTCGGCCATACGGGGAGGGAAGCCCAAAGGGGCTTATGCGGGGCTGGCCGCGGCTCGTTTGAGGGCCCGGCAATACCTACTGGAGCCGGACTTCGAGCCCCAGCCAGAGGAGGTGGTGGACTCCGCGGAGTCCTATAGGAAAGATTACCCGGAGCTCCGCTCCAGGGGGGGTAAGAAGGTGAAGACGGCTGGAGCGGAGCGCTCTCGCTCCGCTTCGCGCTCCCCGATCATGTCGGAGGGTCGGGCTTATACCGACCCAATAGACGCTGCCCGTTCGGCAGCGAAGGACATACTAGAGGCGGCCCAGTCATCCGGGAACCTCAAGGGGAGTGTATGGGGCCGGATGAACCGGGCCTGCCGGACGATATTAGGGTCCATGGATGAGGTGGAGGAGGCCAGGGCCGAGAGCGAGGAGATCCGCATCCTGAAAGCGGACAACAAAAGGATGCGGGAACAACTCGCGCTCGTTACGGCCGAGCTGAAGGCGATCCGCACTGCCTTCAGTGAGAGGGAGGCTCGCCCCCCTCCTCCTCCCACCCCAGTCGCTGCACCTCTGCAGTTCGGTACCGCCGAACTTACCGAGGCCATAGAAGAGATGAAGAGGGACCTCTTCCTCAGCCTCGGTAAAATGATCGGGGACCGGATTGCGGAGGTCAACAAGCGCCTCCCGGCGGAGCCAATCCTCCGCCCCCCGCTTGCGCACGAAAAGCGAGCTGCCAAGCCCGTGGCAGCCCCCCTTCCCCAAAGGAAGGTTGCGGGGCCCTCTTCGGCCCCGGTTGAGGCCCTGGAGCCAGTGGCTAGGGCCCGATTGGGGGACGGGCGGCCTAAGGCCGCTGTGGCCAAAAAGGCGGCGGCTCCGACCCCCGCTCCTGTGGCCCCCGGAAAGGAGGCAACCAGGCCTAACAAGCCTGCCAAGCCACTGAAACCCATTAGGAACTCGGAGGAGAGACCCGGCCCCTCGGGCCAAACACCACCTCCAGCCGCGCAGATGTCGTGGTCGGAGGTGGTCAGGAAGAAAGGGAAGGGCAAGGCCAAGGCCTCCCCCCCTCCCCCAACCAAGAAGGCCGGTAAAGCGGCGCACGGGCCCAGGCCCGCAAAGCTGTCAGTCCCTAAGACGGCGGCAGTGGTGGTCTCCCTCAAAAAGGGGGCCGACACCACGCTGCAGGCCACAATGGCCAGGGCCATCAATGGCCTTAGCCTCAGTGAGGTAGGCCTGCAGCACGTTCGGGTCAGGACCTCAGTTACGGGGTCAAGGGTGATAGAGGTCCCCGGCGCGGACGGGCACAAGGTGGCGGACACCCTTGCGGCTAAGCTGCAAGGGATAGTGGGCGACGTTGCTGACGTAAGTCGCCCCGTCAAAATGGCCGGCATTCAAATTGCCGGCCTTGACGAGTCCGCCTCCAAAGAGTCGGTGGCGCTAGCCGTCGCCGCAGCGGGGTCGTGTTCGGCAGAGCAGGTGAAGGTGGGGGCCGTGCGCACCCTTTACGACGGCACTGGATCCGTGCTAATCCAGTGCCCCGTGCAGGCCGCGGTGAACCTGCAAAAAGCGGGAAGGATCCTGGTGGGGTGGGCGTCCGCCAGGGTCACGGCAGTGGGGCCGACACCAATGCGCTGCTTTAGGTGCTACGGTGTCGGCCATTCGAAGGACCTGTGCCCCTCAAAAGCGGACCGGAGCAACCTTTGCTTCCGGTGCAGCAAGGAGGGGCACAAAATGACGGAGTGCTGGGAGGCGGCGTGGTGTGCAGTGTGCCACCAGGCCAAACTCCCGGCCAACCACATATTGGGGGGTAGGAACTGTTTCCCCCCCCAAACCAAGGGGAAGGACACGAGGCCTCAGCGCACTCGCCCCCCCACTAGCACGGATGCCCCCGCAGCGATCGCCGCCGGCCGGGCCCGAGAGGAGACCTGCATGGAGCACTAATGCCAGTACACCACTTAGAGCTCCTGCAGGCCAACGTCAACCACTCCGCCAGAGCACAGGACTTGCTCATGCAGTCTATGGCGGAGTGGTCGATCGACGTTGCGGTGGTGGCGGAACCCTACCTCGTCCCTCCCTCGCCCAACTGGGCGGGATCACCAGACGAGGGGGTTGCCGTGGTGGTGCCGGCGGTGGGGAACGGTCCCCCCCTGACGAAGCTTGAAAGCGGCCCGGGGTTTGTGGCGGCCAAATGGGGAGACATCGTACTCGTCGCGGTGTATTTCTCCCCAAATAGGCCGCTGGCCGCTTTTGAGGCCTTCCTCGTGGTGCTGGGGGGGGTAACGAGGAGGGCGGCCCCGCGCCAAACTATCGTCCTGGGGGACCTAAACGCCAAAAGTGCGGCTTGGGGGTCCCCCCTAACGGATGTGCGCGGGGCGGTATTGGAGGATTGGGTGGCGGCGACAGGCCTAGAGGTGGTGAACCAGGGCAGCGTCAACACGTGCGTGCGGCGGCAAGGGGGATCCATCGTGGACATCACGTTCGCGACCCCGGCCATTGCCGCACGCCTTTCCGATTGGCGCGTCCTGGAGGACGTGGAGACCCTCTCAGATCATCTGTACATCAGAATGAGGGTCTCCACAGGAGCAGGCCAGTCGCCACCCATCCCAAGGGGGGGGCGAAGGGGGGGAGGGGACGAGTTCCCAAAGTGGTCCTTGTCCCTGCTGGACAAGGCCAAGGCGGACGAGGCGGCGATGGTGGAGGCATGGTGTGCTGCCCCACCCGCCGCCCTCGGAGTGGAAGAGAGGGCGCGCATGTTCCGCACATCGCTACAGGCGGTGTGCGGAGCGTCTATGCCCCGGGCGAAACGTTTGTTCGCCCGGAGATTTGTTTATTGGTGGTCCGCAGATATCGCGGCCTTGCGGACCACCTGCAACGGTGCCCGCCGCGCCTACCAACACTGTAGGCGCAGGCGGCACACCGACCAGGAGGAGGAGGGGCTCCACGGGGCCCTCAGAGAAGCCAAGGGGGCCCTAGTTCTGGCGATCGCCAAGGCCAAGGAGGAGGCATATGCCTCATTCTTGGCCACGCTGGACAAGGATCCGTGGGGGCGGCCGTACAGGGTGGTGCGCAACAAGATGCGCACCGCCCCTCCCATGGACTCAATGGAGCCCCCCCTCCTGAGGAGGGTCGTCGAGGGGCTGTTTCCGGCAGCCCCCTCGATAACTCCCCCGGTGATGACCGAGCCGCCGGGGGACTTGGAGGACCTACCCGAACTCGCCATTGCACCGGTAAGCGATGACGAGTTCGAGAGGGCGGTGGACAGGCTCCGGGGCTGCAAGAAAGCCCCGGGGCCCGACGGAGTACCGGGCCGGGTACTCCCCATCGCCCTAAAATACCTCGGGGACCGTCTCAGGCAGTTGATGGACGACTGCCTGCAGGATGGACGGTTCCCGAGGGTGTGGAAGGAGGGGAGGCTCTGCCTCCTCCGGAAGGAAGGTCGACCCCATGATTGTCCCTCTGCCTATCGCCCCATAGTGCTGCTGGACGAGGCTGGGAAGATGTTTGAGCGAATCCTGGCCTCCCGGATCCTGCAGCACCTGGAGACCGCCGGCCCGAACGTCTCGGATAGACAGTTCGGGTTCCGGGAAGGGCGGTCCACGCTCGACGCGTTGAAGTCCCTCAGGGACTTCTGTGAATACGCGTCGAGCAGAGGGGAGGGTGTAGTGGCGGTGTCATTGGACATCGCCAACGCGTTTGGCACCCTCCCCTATGGGGTGATAAGGGAGGCGCTCATTTACCACCGAGTGCCTCCCTACCTGCGGCGTGTCATAGAGCACTACCTCACTGATCGGGTAGTGCTCTATGAGCAGAGGGACGGTCGAAGGGGGTCGACGGAGATGGCCTGTGGCGTGCCCCAAGGTTCCGTGCTCGGTCCGCTTCTGTGGAACCTGGGGTACGACTGGGCCATCAGGGGGGAGTCGCTCGCGCGGACGGCCACCATCTGCTATGCAGATGACACTATGGTGGCCGTTCGCGGGAGTGACATGAGGGAGGTGCTGTGCCGGGCGGAAGCGGCGGCCGAGCTGACGATTTACCGGATCGGTCGGCTCGGCCTAAAGGTGGCCCTCCCGAAGACTGAGGCGATTGTCTTCGGGGGGCGGGGGTGGAGGCTGCCGGCGGGCGCGGCGCTCACCCTGGGGGGGGAGTCGGTCCGGATTAGGCCCCACATCAAATACTTGGGGCTTGTCCTGGACCGACATTGGTCTTTTGGG